>JAQMYJ010000038.1:2613188-2626831 GCA_030014305.1 Clarias laeviceps
GTTGTGTGTAATGAATCTAAAATATATGAAAGTCTAATGTTTATCAGTACATTACAGAAAATAATGAACTTTATCACGATATGCTAATTTTTTGAGAAGGACCAGTGTGTATATATATATATATATATATATATATAAAAAAGGCCAAATGAAACAGAAGTAGTTTTTTCCCCCTCAGATGTCTGGTAAACATACTGTACTGTACTCTCTCGTTTGATCTCAATATTAAGGACTGAACTTGAAAGCTGCTTTAAACTTTGCTTTACGAGAGCTTTAAACTCACTTCTGTTCAGCAGCAGAAGAAACGTAACGGCAGACTGCAGAGGGTTTATGTTAGAGTAAAGACTTGGAACTGAGAGGTGTTTTATATTTTATTTACTGAATGAACATCTGTGTAACGTAACACACATCGGTGCAGTAATAAGGTGTGAAAGTGCTGTTGTTTTTGTCTCGTCATACAGGAGTCGTTCTTCCACTGGGCGTTCGGCGTGACCGAGGCTGACTGCTATGGCGCCATCGACGTCGACTCAGGCAGGTCCATCCTCTTTGTGCCCAAACTTCCAGAAAGCTACGCCACCTGGATGGGAAAGTGAGTGACGCTCTCTCTCTGAAACCTTGATTCTACCTGCATCATTGCTTTCTCCATCTCTGAAGTTCAGTCTGTGAACAGGAGAACTAGTTATGTTGGAAGCCCCTAGACCTGAGAGTACACTTCCTGTTTCATTGCGTTGTGTGTGTGCGTGTGTTTCGGCAGGATCCACCCTCCTCAGCACTTTAAGGAGAAGTACACAGTGGACGAAGTGCAGTTCACCTCCGATGTGAGTGAGAAGGTTCCTTCTTCTCTGTTCTAGCACTATAAGTTTATGACTGGACTAACGAGCTGTTACTATAGAAACCATTTCACACAATTAATATAAACTTGCGCTTCAGTCAGAGCTGCTGTTACAGGAAACCCATCAACACCTGACGACCAATCAGAAGGCAGGATTCAGCAGAGCTCTGATGGAAATAGAAAGAAACTTCATGATCTTTATGACGTGAAGGTGAAGCGTTTGCACGAAATCTAAAATCTAACCCGAGGTGTCAGACAGAGGAGCGTGCAGCGGGGCGTCTGAGTGTGATCCCGCTGCGTGACCTCCGTCTGAGTGAGAGACAGGGTCGTGACCTCGCGTGCTGAGAGCGCAGAGCTGAATCTTAATGAAGAGTCGCTGTTAGGATCGCACTGACAGGAAGTCACAATTCGGACACTTCCTCAGGGGGAGCGTTCAGCACGTCACTGCATGAGCTGTAAACAAACACGCTTATGCATACACACATGTCATGCCTCCTTACACACATACACACACACACACACACACACACACACCATGAATCTAAACTGGGTCTGTTTACAGCCTTCTCTCTGCCCCAGCTTGATTTATTTAATTTGGACTCATCAGACTGAACATTTTTCATGTAATTAAACTTGATTTTCTGGAGAACTGTTCACTGGAGTGATTTTCTTTGCTAATCTGCTTAGATTTCAAAAGCCGTGTTTAAACAGAGCCCGAGGCTCCTTTTCCCATTTTACTGATAAAAACTTTCTCTGAAACTTTAACTCATGGAGACAAACAGTAATGAGCTGAACAGATAAGAGTTAGGAACAAAGTTATAAAAGTTGAAATAAATGGTATTATTTTGTTATGCGTCACATGCAGAGAAGTTTCACTGTTCAGTCCCTCTCTTCACATTTTATTAAACGGCCGTTTCTATAGTAACAGCAAAAAAAAAAAAGTCCTCTCTCTGACTCCGACACCGAGATGATGTGTGAACTTTCAGAACATTTCATGAATGATTTTTACCTCCTGTTTGTCCTCAGATCGCTGACATCCTGAACAACATGAAACCATCTGTCATCCTCACGCTGGTAAATTTTTAATTTTTTAAAATAATTTTCATTTTAAAAAATTCTATTTTTAGAAAAGACTCTGACGTTTAAATAATTATTGTAATGTTACATACAGTATAGCACCCAGAGAAACATTCTTCGTTAAATAATACATGATGACTTTAAGCCCTCAGACATACTCTAAAAGCAAAAATTTAATCCTAAAACTAACAAAGCAGCTTTAATATAACCACCTTTTTGTGAACAATATTCCTTTCAAAAACCCTTTTAGCTTTCTATGCAGCTAGTTACTCAAGAAGAATTCAGTACTTACATAACCTGATAAATCTTTTTTTCAACATAAATTACATTGGAATTGAAAGTTTTATTTCATTTTAAATCTAAACTCTCAGTTTTTATAAAAAAAATTACATTTAAATAACATTTAAATTTAATTTGAAAATTTTGAAATATTAAACTTTTAATTCAATTTGAAATATTTCTGGAAAAATCTCCAAACTTTTTTTGAGAATCAACATTTGTTTAAAACCAAACCCTGTGCACTTGTTGTCACTGTTACGGGGGAGGTATGATCTCAACACCTGTTCAGTCTTTCCTGGACCTGCAGCTAAGTTTTGATGCAACTTAACAAACAATCGGCCGCTGACATTGGTGAATGTCCTTATGTCCTTAGATATTTCTGATACTGATGTACTTCTGGTTAATCGGTACACCAATATATAATAAAGTAGAATCTAGCTCGCAGTAAATCAGTGCAATATATCTGCATGCTTCCATAGCAACCACTCGCAGCATTCTGACGAGTTGTGCTGCCTTGTCAAAATATGCTACTCTAGCTCAAAATCGATAGTGTTACCTGGAAGTTAAGAGAAATTAAGAATGTTACGGTTTCATTCAGCTAACTTACATGGTACATGCTAATATTTACATATTTAAAAGTCAAAATGTTAGGAGGAAAATAAGACTTTTATGTTGAAATGTATTAGCTAGCATGTTTCGACACAGAACAGCTTCCAAACACGTTTCTGTATGTAGGATGTTCTGACAGAATGTCACAGAATGAGCAAGAAGCAATTTCTGATTTATTGCTGATCTATCTGACCTTAGATTAGATTCTAAGTAATGGTTCAGTGGTTAAACACAGTTATACCACAGTACTCTTGACTTCTAGTTCCTGATCAGTCAGAAGATGTTGATTAGTTTTCCATAAGAGCAATGAGTTATATAGTGAGTTCTTCTCAAGTTTGATGGTTCACTGCTATGCTTTCAGGTTTTTACTAATGAGTTTTTCAGGTCTCATCCATATTTTAGTAGTTTCAAAAATCTCCTTAATTATTTTCTTTGCCTAGTTAAATTCAGGTGGTGACATTTTTTTTGTTTTTAAGATTTATGAAAGGTATATCCAGTGTCGGAGGTAAAGCTTCCTTCCTTCATAGGTAAAGTTACAGCTTTACCTCTGACACTGGAGACTCCTTCCATAAATCTTAAACGTCTTACTACAGGAAGCTTCCTCAATAAAGCACACACATGCACTGCTCACCAAAAAATAAAGTCACCACCTGGATTTACCTAAGCAAAACTCCCCACTTCTCTTTCTTAAGTTCAAGTAACAGTTCATGTTACAGTGGTAACAGTAACTTCTTCTGTACTGTACGAGCATGGCTCAGAGCGTCCTTTTCTAGATATCCAGCTTTAAACATGTTCTCCTGAGCTGACTTACTCACACACCCGCGCACACACACACACACACACACACACACACACACACTAAGCCCTGCTAGAATAAGCTTTGTTCTCCGTTCAGAAGATCGATGTCCACCTCCACAGAATGAACGTGACCTACAAATCGCCGGCTGCCTCAAGGCAAAACATTTCCCACGCTTTCTAACATGAATAGCTCCAATTTAGCACTAAACCCTCATTCTGTAGCATCAACATCACCGTCTCGGCTCAGACGTCTCCGGTGCGCTCGGAATAAATGGGGGAAACCTTCCAGATTGTATTCAATTGAGGGGTTTAGAGGCAATAATGGGTTTGGATAATGAGGCATTTGAACGTAGCCTTGAGAGTCTCTCATATGTGCTCTGTCTTACATTCTCTCTCTCTCTCTCTCTCTCTCTCTCTCTCTCCTTCAGCGGGGCCTGAACACCGACAGCGGCAGTATTTGCCGTGAAGCATCCTTTGAAGGAATCAGCCGGTGAGTTTATAGTGTACACTTGTGCTGCAGTAAAACAAACATCTTTTTTTTACATAAAAAAATTACGCCTTTTCAGTAGCACCAGGATGTTTTCTTGTAATAACTAGACTATGATCCTGTGACGAGCTGTATGTTAACATAGAGTACAGTAACAAATAAAAAAAAGAGTTTAGAAAGTACTTAAAAAGTCTTTTGTGAGACTGATGTATATAGTCATCTGATAAAAGTATCTATTTCACGGCTTATCTCCACACAGAGACGCTTTACAGATCTCTGGCGAGTCTTTTCTTTCATGTAAGACTGATTCAGAGGATGAAAGGGTCGTTATCTCTTTAAATTAAACTGCAGTTCAGTAAATCAGTAGATATATACTGTATGAGACCGAACCGGATTAGAAAGTTCCTGAGGATTAAAGACGAGTCGCTCGGCTCTCGCTGGAGTCTCATGAAGAGACGCTGAAGTTCTTGTATCCCGGATCCTGATTACTCGTTTTTCATGTGATCGTTATTATCATCGTACTCTAATTAACCTGGATTCATTATCACATAGTTTATCACAAACTTTTTAATGAAGCCTTAATGCGTTATACACAATAAACACACTGTTGATGATTTTTTTTTCTTTTATGTTTTACACGGATATTTTTCATTTTTAATGTAATATTTGAGATGTACAGTATATAACGATCATGATGCACATGGTTTATTTGATGATGCTCTTAATTCCCACTATCAGTTCTTTCCTTTGTCACTCCTTTCCTCGTCCATCTTTCCTGAATTCACTCCTTATAATTCCTCCTTCATTCCACCATCACCTTCCCTTCTTACCTACATCTCTCCTTCCCTTTTCATTCTTTTCCCTTCTTCGCTTATTACCTTGATCCCTTCTTTCCATCTCTTCTTCTTCTTTTCTCTATCCATCTTTCCTGACATCCTGCTTTTTAGCTTTTCCTTCATCCTATAAATCTATTCTTCCATCTTTCCCTTCACCTCTTCTTCCTTACATTCCCATATCCCACCATTTTTATGTCCCTCCTTATTCCCGAATCCTTTCTTCCCAACATACCTCTTCCCCCTTTCCCTCGTGCACTCCCTCTTCCTTCCCTATATCTTTTCACCCATGCCTTTTTAACCCCTATTTCCTCCATCCATCCTTCTCTCGGTTCCTTCTTCCCTGCATACCTCTCTTCCTCCCTCTACTTTTCCATCTCCATCTCTCCATTTCCTCTCCATCTCTTCTTTTCTATACCCCTTTATCCCTCCATCCATCTTTCCTGACCTCCCTCCTTTTACCTTTTCCTTCCATCCCATCATCTCCACCCTTCTTTCCTACATCCCTCCTTTTCTTTTTACCTCCTTCATTCCACCCGGTCTTCACTTCGTTTCTCCTTTCTCACACCTCTTCTTCCCTACATCTCTACTTTTCTTCTTGCCACTTTAACTTCTTTCCTTCTATCCTTCTTTCATCCCTCCCTTCTTGTATATCCATCTGTCCCTCTTTCCCTACATTCCTGCTTCCCATTCCCGTCGTTGCTTACATCACAGCTTTCATTCATCCATTTTTACTGACGTCCTTCCTTTACATTTTTACTTTATCACTCTATAATTTTTTCTGTTTCTCCTTGATGTCTTAGATCGACTATTAAATTTTTTTTCCCCCTCTTTTAGCTTCCAAGTGAACAACTCGCTCCTGCATCCTGTTATCGTGGAATGGTAAGATGTTTTCTGTTCTCCATTTCAGATCTCCTTTATCTCCAAAAACCGTAACCGCTCCTAAGGAAATAAATCTCACAGTGAAATGTAACAGTGTTGTCTCTGTGCCTTTAAATTGCGAATCCCGGACTTCATTTTGTCTCAGAGCTGTTTTTCACTGTTTTGGACTGTAAATTCTACTTTATTGAGGATTTTCAAAAATTAGGATTACAGTATTCACAGTCAGGACAGCTGTACAGGACTGACATTTTCTATCATCGTGCAGGCAGCACCCACGCACCCCCTCCAAGCACATACACGTACAATATACCGGACTTTAGACATTTTATACATTCCCTTACACATTGAAAATATTGCATATAATTGTAAATATTGGTATCTGGTGCACTGTAGTGTCTATTTTTGGTACAATAAATGTGAGCTACTTTTCTGATTTGTTCGCATCTACGAATGTTCGTAGAACCGCGCGGGCTGTTCGTATCTGCGGAAACTGCGGTAACTTGAATGGTCGTAAGTCGGGGACTACCTGTATAACTCATCTACAGTGAACTCTGATAAACACTGCACACTCTAAATCATTCTGTTTGTACACAATCACAAATTGACATAAAGAATCGCCCCCAAAAAACATATTCCTGTGAACATGTGAATATGAGAAATTTTAGACCTCCAATAAAATCACTATGTCCATACCCAGAGAAGTGTATTGTGACGAAGGATATCGTGATATTGATATTGTATGGTCATCTCGCCCAGTCGACAGTATTGAGTCGACATTATGCTGGGTACCAACAAATAGCCTGCACCTTTTGATGGACAGATGAAAAGTATATCATAAAAGATCCACTGGCTGACTGTGCTGTGAGACCATTCAGTTCTTAATTATTATTAATAGTGTTTTATAATCAGTGTGATTTTATTTAATTTTATTTATTTTTTTGCTGTGAGCCAGTTCATTGTGGGGAAAATTGGAAAGAATTAAGGTCATATTTTCTGTTCAGTGAAATGTATAAAGATTCGGTTTAGTGACTTAATGTCAGTACACATTAAATGACTTGTGTTAAATCTCCTGTGTCTCTTTGTTCTTCTCTCTGTCCCTCTGCAGTCGTCTGACTAAGACAGATATGGAGTTGGAGGTTCTGCGCTACACTAACCGCATTTCCAGTGACGCTCACAAAGAGGTGTGTGTGTGTGTGTGTGTGTGTGTGTGTGTGTGTGTGTGTGTGTGTGTGTGTGACTAAGCGTCACCTCACACTCAGCAGTGTTTTACATAACGCCTGGTTCTCTGGAGGTCAGTGTGCAACATCTCTCCACGTCAAACACAGGCCTTCAGACATCACCTCCACCTTCTGCTCAGATCAAGGCTTTATGTCCTCCTCTGTGTTTCCTCTGGAGTGGAGGAGAGAGGAGCTGAGACACATCAGTCAGAGCTTTAGACCTTTCTGAGCATGAAATGAAGCATAAACAAAGATAATGATTACATGGATTAAAGTCATTTCTCTCCTTATTGACCTTGCTGAGGTTTTTTCAGGTTAAATCACAAACCACATTTTTAATGAACTTACTCACTGAAAAAGGATTATCATCTTTATTAATATTAATTCTATTATTATCTCCCCCTTTTCTCTCTCCCTCTCTCTCTGTCCATCCAAGTTGCTCTCTTACAGTTTCTGTCCCTTTATTTATTCTCTTTTCCTTCTCTCTCTCTCTCTTACTGTATAAACCTGTCTATTTCTTTCTTTCTCCCACTGAGACATTCTCCAGAATTTCCTCACTCTACCTTATTGTCACATACCATCTCTCTCCCTCTCTTTTTCTCTCACTTCTTCACCTCTTTCTCTCTCTTTCTCTCACTCCTTCTCTCACACACAATCACAACTTTAGCTTTCTAACCTTCAGTTATTTCGCATTTAGAATCGGTTTTTATCTTGTCCTGATACACGACCTCTTGGTAAGTGTGTGTGTGTGTAGAGATATTATGAAGAAGAAACCAGTTTAGGAAGTTTCAGAGATCGCTGGTGTCTCAGGTGTGTGTGTGCGTGTAGCTAAAACAGTTAGCTTGTGCTGTCTTACTTGGTTAACATGGTTAAGTTTTAGTTTTAACTGTATGGTCTATAGCTAATCATGATGCACACACACACACACACACACACACACACCAGTGTCTATTAGCCTTTAGCTGCTTTAGCCTGTGTGCGCTACCGGAGACTCAGTCATGAGTTTCATTGCATGCATGCATACACACACACACACACACAAACACAAACAAACACACATTTTTGGATGTGTTCGATTGTTCTCTTGTTTACTTATTTACTTATTTAATGTCTTTCTTTTCTACAGATAATGAAGCACATCAAGTCTGGCCAAAAAGAATATGAAATGGAAAGGTGTGTGTGTGTGTGTGTGTGTGTGTGTGTGTGTGTGTACAGAGCTTTAAGCGTTATTTATATTTAGTTCCATTATATGTATCACATCAGAACAAACAAAAACCCCAAATTCTGCCAAACTCCAAGCATTGATTATGTAAGAATGGACTCCATCAGTGAAGGTGTGGAACAGAAGTTGATTGACAGCATGCCAGGGCTGTCGATATTGACTCTTTGCATTAAATTAATGTAATTGTCAATAAAAGCCTTTGACACGTATGAAACGCTTGTAATTATACCTCAGTATACCGGAGTAACATCTGATTAAAAAGATCTAATTATAAAGTCTTGAAGCCCAAGACTTTATAATTATTAATATCTGTGACATCCTCAAAGCTTTAACCACATTTAGAATATTTTTTCTATAAATACCTCGGTGTCCTCTATTGAGCTATTTGTTTGCTGCTTGTTTGTGTTTCAGTCTGTTCCAGCACTACTGCTACTCTCATGGAGGGATGCGTCACACCTCATACACCTGCATCTGTGGAAGGTAACGTCTCTTCACCTGGAGCTTAGGTTCATTAACCAGACTGTGAGGAATACACACACACACACACACACACACACACACACACAATAATAATAGTTAGCAATAACTTTCAATAGCCTTCCTTTGATAAACACTACAGGTTCTTACACCTCGATAACTTTGTACAAGTAAAATCATTTTTTTCTTTCAGTGAGAGAGAAAGTCTTCCTCTGTCTCTCTCTCTATATCTCTCTCTTTTTTTCTCTCTTTCTTTAATTTACATTGAGCACTTCTTAATTAGGTTTTCTTGCCTGGTGAAAATCCTTCACTTTCTATCAAACACCAAGCTGCTGGTCTGATACAGACAGGACTCGACACGTCACTGTGACCGGACGTCAGAAACATAAACCTGGACCTTTTCCATCAGACTCCAAACATGCTGAGAGAGAGAAATACAGAGAGATGGACACCGACGGAGATAAAGACTGAGGGAGGGATGCATAGAGAGAGAGAGAATGAATGAGAGAGAGACACACACAAAGATACAGAGAGTGTTACAGGGACAGATATCTAGACATACAGTGAGAGACCAATACGTACAGAGTGGGATAAACGGAAGATTTGCAATGAGAAATTAGAGAGACAGAGAGAAAGAGACAGAAATGCAAATAGATATGGAGAGAGAGACAGGGGTATGCAAAAAGACAGAGACATAAAGATGGAAAGAGAGACACAAAGAGATGCAGAGAAGCTGTGAACATCTAACGTGTCTCAGCTGTGCCGTTACGTTTGCGGTAAAAAGAGACTGATAATTTTAATGAAAAAGGGACGGGAATGTGGGCGGAGCTCTTATACACATCAGTCTGTATATATTTGTGTAAGATTTACCCGAGCTGAGACTTGAGCATCTTCAGTTTCATTCCGTACACAGAGACAGAGTTTATCTTTAACTGTATATGTGTGATTTGTTTGTTTGTTTCTCCACAGCGGCACAAACTCGTCCATTCTGCACTACGGTCACGCTGGAGCTCCTAATGACAAAACCATCCAGGATGGAGACATGTGGTGAGTGCAGACGACAAAGACAAGAACAATACTCTCACATTGGACAGTTCCTCTTTAGTACAAAGTAGTGAATAAAGTCTACACTAACACTGAGCTACACTAAGGTAATAAGCTGTGTGTTAATGCGCCATCATCGCATTATTAATGTATTAGCCATAAGGTTTACTGTTGAAAGGTTATAATAATAGATTTTATTTAAATTTGTACCCTTAATCATGGCACGGTGGTGTAGTGGTTAGCACGGTCGCCTTGCACCTCCAGGGTCTGGGTTCGATTCCCGGCCAGACTCGATTCCCGTCTCTGTGTGCATGCAGTTTGCATGTTCTCCCCGTGCTTGGTGGGTTCCCTCCGGGTCCTCCGGTTTCCTCCCACAGTCCAAAGACATGTATATTAGGTAAACTGACGTTCCCAAATTGCCCGTAGTGTGTAAATGAGTGTGTATGTGTGTGTGTGTGTGTGTGTGCCCTGCGATGGGTGTCCAGGGTCTACCCCGCCTCGTGCCCTAAGCGTCCTGGGACCGACTCCAGGCCCATTGCGACCCTGAATACAGGATATAGATGATATAATTAATTGAGACCCTTAATCGTGATATTTTTTTATCTTATCTCATTTGAATGACAGTTCTATTTTTTTTAGTTTATTAAACTTTATTTCATTAATTTCGCCTGAAGTTGAGAATCTTTAAGTCTTTATTTATTTTTTTATTTCCATATTAGAACATGATTGGCTCTTATATTTTATGTTGCAGTTGTTAAATATTGAACTTGGATATTTTAATAGGATTCTGAGATCCTTCTTTTTTAGGTTTTCATACTTTAAATTCCCCATCGCTCTCTAAAGCCTGACCTTGTGTTTCTCTCTCTCTCTCTCACAGTTTGTTCGATATGGGTGGAGAGTATTACTGCTACTCCTCCGACATCACCTGCTCCTTCCCAGCCAACGGCAAGTTCACTCCTGACCAGAAAGCCATTTACGAAGCCGTGCTCAAGTCCTCCCGCGCCGTCATGGCCGCCATCAAACCAGGTGCGTGTGCCATGGTCTTCATCACGAGGAAACGTTGATCTACGGTGTGTAAATGCAGACTGGATGATCTAATAGCATGTCTACAGTAAACGGTCATAATCATTTGTCTCAAACTCGTTTTGGGTAGCAGGTCACGTTATGCATAATCACCAATACATTTAGTGACCATTAACATCGTCAGCTTCTGTAATGAGTTCATTTATCTGCACCACTCTGAAGGATTTCTTTTTTTTACTGAAGTTTTACTTCATATCTTCTATTTATTTTTGCTTGTTCGGTGCCCTGATATTTCACAGTAGTGCACAGATCATCAAACACAGATTATTGAAAGTGCGCAAACATATACACACACAGAACTGTGCAAAATACATTTGGAATTCAAGAAATATTTCACTACATAAACACAGACTGAAAACTTGTTAAATTTTTTTAAACAGTGGTCTTTTATAAAGTGGTTAACTCCTCAGTTCATTAATAAAGAATTACATTCCATTATTACATAGGTTTCAGTAGCTCATTGCTCTATTTTGCCCCCTAGTGGAATAACTGGAGTCTTTCTTTGCGCTGCAGGTGCGAAGTGGACTGAAATGCACCGTCTGGCTGACCGGGTTCACCTGGAGGAGCTGGTTAAGATCGGGATCCTGCGTGGGAATGTGGAGGACATGCTGAAGGTCCACCTGGGTTCAGTGTTCATGCCACATGGACTGGGCCATCTGCTGGGCATCGACGTGCACGACGTCGGAGGATATCCAGAGGTCAGGGACGAGCAGTGAGAGAGGGATTTAGATATCCGAGTACATTTCTGTGCAGTTAAATAACTGTACGTTTGTGTCTATTTTGCTCAGGGAGTGGAGCGCGTCGACGAGCCGGGCCTCAAGAGCTTGCGCATGGGCCGTGTGGTGCTGGAGCGCATGGTGCTCACCGTCGAGCCCGGCATCTACTTCATCCAGCACCTGCTGGATCAGGCGCTGGCTTCACCGCAGCAGTGCGGCTTCATCAACGCCGACGTGCTCGCTCGCTTCCGAAACTTCGGAGGGGTGAGTAACCTGTCAATCAATCGTCTGTTACTGTAGAAACAAGAAAATGACAACATTAATGTAAACGTATGAAATCTGGCTGCACTCCGTCAACCAATCATAATGTGCGTATTTGCTGGCAGGTGCGTATCGAGGACAACATCGCGGTGACGGCGAGCGGCATGGAGCTTCTCACCTGCGTCCCGCGCACCGTGGAAGAGATCGAGGCCTTCATGGCAGACAAGAGCGAGAAATCCTTCAGCTGCCCGAAAGAATAAATCATCATCACGATTATATGAAGAAATACTCACAATACGGATCATCTGCGTAGCTTAATGATCTCCTCATTTATTGATGAAGTTTGCTTCTCTAACAGACGTGCATGTCAGCGTCTCAGATCATACGCTCTCTGATTCAGTCGCTTTTTATTCACAATGCGTGAATAATATAAATTTCAGCTGGAAATTTTACCTTAACAGCATATTTTGTACAATGTGATTTTGTTTTTCTGATATTTTTGAGAAACGATTCTCTGATGATAAAGTGAAAATTTCTACACCAGCATATATCATGAAACTATACAACATGTACATCTTTAAAACTAACAACGTGTTACTAATCCTTATCTCTTACTGTATCAGATACTCGGGTATTATCCTGACGCACGTGTAACCTCAGTTATTGCATGAAAAAAAATAAATTTCTCTGGCATCTCCAGAGGGTTCTGTCATATTGTTGATCATGTAAAACTTCAAATGAAATGAGATAAACATGGTATCGGTGCTAATTGGTCTCTCACCTACAGTAGGTTAAAAAGTGAATTTTCCCATAGGATCATATAACACCATTTTTCATAATACTTAATGCTTCTTATCTCCCGATCTATGCTTCGTTTTTATTAGATAAAAAGAAACACATTTGCTAAATGCCGTAACCTTTTTGAATTCAAATCTTTCAATGATCTTAATTGTCATTTAGATGAAACTTGGCCAATTTAGGTTTACATGAAAAGACATGCAAAATTGTTAAGATATTGCAACATGAATTTGACATGGTTTCGGACCCTACAGATTCTTTTGATTTTTTAGCTTTAGCTTAGTTTGCATGTTCTCCCGGTGCTTGGTGGGTTTCCTCCGGGTTCTCCGGTTTCCTCCCAGTCCAAAGACATGTAGGTTAGGCTAATTGCCGTCCCTAAATTCCCCGTAGTGTGTGCGTATGTGTGCCCTGCTATGGATTGGCACTCTGTCCAGGCTGAACCCTGCCTCGTGCCCTAAGCCTCCTGAGATAGGCTCCAAACCCCCCGCAACCCTGAATACAGGATAAAGCGGTGTAGACGATGAGTGAGTGCGTGAGATTGGTCATGTCCATGTCGTATAAACTTCAGAAGTAGGTCCCTTAGCGCACACATTTTCTGTATTATACGTATAACATAAATATAAAATCAGCACCAATACTGTGTTTTGGCTCTATGGTTTGGCCGACTAGAAGGAAAAGGTTATTATTGTTAATCTTAAACTTTTGTTTACAGTGGGTATTTACTGCTGACAGACAAAAGGGGTATCCAAATAAATCTGGATTGTAAAGGTGATGTATGAATAGGTTATTTGTACTGGTGAGATTTGTTTTAGCATCTATAAAGCTCTGTTTAAAGATGGCCATGGGGTGGCTATTAAACCTTTTCAAAATTCACAATAATATACTGTTTATAGACACTAAACACTATTTAGTAATTAGATTATGGAGTTAATTATGTGCCAAAAGTTAACAAACAAACACAATCTGCTTTGCAAAGAAAAAAATCGACTCTCACAAATGCGCCCAACGTATTTTCTCACAAATGCAAT
>JAQMYJ010000038.1:2646869-2654483 GCA_030014305.1 Clarias laeviceps
CTTCCACAATCACATTAATACCATAAACCTGCACAAGTGTCAGAGCTGCTGTTAAAGAGAATGTATTAAATCAAACACAATCCAAACAAATCAGCACCTGAAACTGTTAATCATTTGTAATCGGATCGGATCGGATCCTCGGCGGACTACATTAAGCTGAGAAAACACACCGTCACGGATCAAAAGCTAACTTCTCAAATCAGAGAAGGAGTTCAGATCGGCTTCTAGACCTCAGTGCTTTAAAAGTCATCTTTACTTTCCTGTGTTCATGTGGAGGTGGAGCTGATCAAACGCATGAGTGTCTCTGAGAAACATCAGACAGAACCCGGGCCTCATGCAGCCTCTTTTCACACAGATTAACTGAAGGAAAAAGAGATTTATCTGATCTCATGTCTGTCTAATGATTTTATATGCTAGGCATTAGCATACATCATTTCAAAACTAAAAAAATATTAAATCTGTGCTGTCATGTCTGAGTTCTGCTCATGAGATCCTTCACAGGAGAGAAAGGGAAAGACAGGATGACACGAGACAGGAGAAGAGAGGACGGCTCATTACGTCTCAGAGGGGACGGTGCGGTGTAACGCGTACGAGAGCGTTCACGCTGCGAGGAGGGAAAAAGTGTCCGTGTGAATTACAAGGCTTTCTCAAGGCCAGAGCCGCATGGAGGCTGAAAGCGGAACTGAAGCCCGATTCCGTCCTGGGAGCTTGCAGCGGGATGCTACTGGAACGACGTCTCCTCTGCCAGGCCGCGTGCTGAGAGACGCAAACGCTTTATAGATTTTGTCTGAACGTCCGCAGTGAGGGATGAATGAAGACATATCAAAAGGAGGAGGAGGAGGAGGAGGAGGAGGAGACTGACAATTCTCATAAGGGCTCATTTTTCACACCACCAGATGACACGAGTAGACAAAACCAACAGCGCTTTTCCTAACACCCCTGCAGTGTCAATGCAGACCGCGAGACGTGGTTTTAACCTCCTCCTCCACTCTAAACCTCACAGAAAAAAAACACAAATAAAAAGAAGGAGTTTTATAATCTGAAGACATATTTAACATTTGTAAGGAGTCTCCAGTGTTAATGCTGAGGAACAGTCTGGTTTATGACTTTATTCTGTATTTTGCAGTTGTATGATTATAACTGATATGTAGTTAGAGGTGTTTTTTATGTATGTGTGTGTGTGTGTGTGTGTTGAGAGAGAAACAGAGAGAGAGAAACAGACAAAGAGAGATTGACAGAGGCGAAGAGAAAGATGAGACAAAAGAGAGGGAGACAGAAAGGCAGAGAAACAGACAGAATGAGACTAGCCGAAAAAGAGAGAAAGCAAGAGAGATTGAAAGAGAGAAACATACAGAGAGAGACAGATAAAGAGAAAAAGAGACAGAAAGAGACAGACGCTCAAAGAGGGAAAGAGAGATGGGAGAGAAACAGACAGGGACAGAAAGAAAAAACACAATAACTTGCTTATTAGCCTGATCTGAGTGGGTGTGGCCTAATATTCTAATGAGCATTGTACGTAGATCGACCTACCGCTCTGAAATGTTATGCCAGCTGTCACTTGCTAGGTTAGATTTTGTTAACAGGATCAGTTATTACTCAGTACGTTATAGCTTTCACTCACTACATGGCGGGTAAACTACACCGCCACACATTCACCTCTCACATAAACACAAAAAGACAGAGTGTGCGAACGTGAGCTCCATGACGCAGATGTGACAAAAAACAAAACAAAAAAACTTGGTCTTATTTTAGGATAAAACCTTCTGCGATTTTCACCTCGTTAAACATCTGAGAGCCGAAGAGCCGAGCTGTGATCTTAACAACGCTGTGACTTCGTTCGTGTCAAAGTGGCGGATCTTAAAATATCTCCAGACGTCTAGTGTTTATTTTTACCTTTCAGAAAAAAAATTGTGATGATGGAAACGTGAAACTCTTTTACAGCCCGTGAACACAGAATGAAAAAAAAAAAAACGTGAGTGAGTACGTAAAAAGATTAGAAAAAAAAAAAGCACTGGATCTGTTTCTGTTCCTTTTTTCATCATGATGCGCTTCACATCTGGTGTGTGTGTGTGTGTGTGTGTGTGTGTGTGTGTGTGCACATCACATCCAATGACTCTGTCATAACACACTAATAGGGCTCCAGAGAACGCTTCATATAATCCACCATAAGTGTATCCGCACACACACACACACACACACACACACACACACACACACACACACACACACACACACACACACACGTGTTAAATAGTTTTTTTTTTCAGCACAATGTAATTGGGAAAGTACTTTACCACATATTTAATTTACCATGTACTGACATCTAGCGTTTTTAAACCCATCACATTTATTCCTGGATACTTTTTCAATGCGCTCGTATTTGCTCTACAGTACTTCCAAAAGTATTGGCACCCTCCTTAAGACAAGACAAGACCTTATTTCATTTCACAGGAGACTCAGATGCTAATTGCAAAACTCTCATGTACAAAATTATTTTAGGAGGATCCTGGAGGGAAGGACAGGCTAAGGAATGAAGGCAATGAGGAGAGAAACAATGCAATGAAAGATAAATGGGGAAAGGAGGATGGAGGAAAGAAAGGATGGAGTGTAGAATGAATGGAGGGATGGAGGGAAAGTAGAGATAGAGAGATGAATGATGTATTGAAAGAGGGTTGAGGAAAGAAGAGATGTGGGGGTAAAGGGAAGGAGCAAGAGAGGGATGAAGGAAAGGAGGTGCAGTGAAGTGGAAGAATGGAGAGAAGGATAGAAGGCAAGGCGGATTGTAGGGATGAAAGGGTGGAGGAATCAAGGGAATGAAAAGAAGTGACAGAGGGATAAAGGGAAGGAGGAAAGATGGATAGGAGGTATGGAGCGATGTAGTGAAGAAGGGACATGGGGGAAAGAGATAAAGTGAAGTAGGGGTGAAAGTAAGGAGGGATGAAGAGAAGAGGAAGAATGTAGTAAAGAAGCAATTGAGGAAAGAAGAAAGAAAGAAGAATGGGTGTAGAGATGTAAGGAAAGGGGATATAGGAAAGAATGTAGGAAGGGATGTAGTGAAGGAGGGATGAAGGTAGGTACACGATACATACAGTGACAGAAAAGAAGAGATTAGGCAAGGAAGGATGCAATGGAAGTAGGAATGGAGGGATATAGGAAAGAGGGGAAGTAATGAAGGAGTGATAGAGGGATGTAGGGATGGAGTGAAGGCCTGGGCTGAGTGCAGCTGCAACGATTCTGCTTCCTAGCAGGCGCTGAACGAGAGCGAGAGAAATGACGAGAGCAGCGAGCCGGGCACGCACACCATTACTCTAACACAGAGGGAGGAAATGAAAGAGGGAGAGAAAGAGGGAGAACCCTGTCTCAGAAACCTCTGTAAAACGAGCCGGGGAAGGCGACGGTGTTGGAACGCTTGTTGGTGTTTCTGGCCTCGGTCTGGCAGGACGGCGTGATTACCAGCGCGGGAAACCTGTGTCTGGTGATTTAGATAATCAGACACACTGTCAGAGCCAGACATGTTGACGTCTGTGACACTCAGGCTGAGCTTCACTCATTAAAGTCATTAAAGTCTTATTCGAATATTTCATTTGCGGACTGGATCTTCTGTGTGATGAGGAGGAAGTTCCTCGGAAACGTGACGCTGACACGCAGCGAGACTCTGAGCTGAACCATCTTCATTTCAGAAGATGCAAAAACACCAGTTTGCTAACTCGATTCCCGTACATCATCTGATGTGATTAATTGGAATTTTCCCACACAAGCGGCTCATCGGTTCAAACCACAGGCTACAAGTCGAGATCAGCATGTTGCGTGTCTGATGAGCCGATACTAATATCTGAATTATTTGATTAGCATAAAACTCTCAATGCTTCCGTCTGTCTTTTATCTTCTACAGTCACCTTATTAACTGAAGATAACTGACAAGTTCCAGTAAAGCCAGTTTTAACGTCCATCTGACTCTCATGACACTCGTCACACCTACATATTTCAAGAACTGAAAGTTAGAGCTGAGCGACATGACTATATCTTACATCGCAATACACTCCTGTAGGTATTAACATAACTTTTTGATGACATTGTTAGTCCTGTACACATAATTGTAAGTGGCACATATCGCTAAGGATTCACACATGATTGGGAAGATGTTTACCAAAGATAGTGATTTTGAGTTCTTTATGTACAGTAAGTTCATGATTATGTACAAACAGGGTGAATGTGCAGGATTTATCAGTGTTTACTGTAGATGTTTACTGTAGATGTTTACTGTAGACACTGGCAGGTCTGACTGTATGTACAGACCTGTTCCACAAGGAGATGTGAGACAGAGAACTGAAAACATCTTAACGTTTCACGATAACGGGATGCAGGAGCAAGTTCACTAAAACAAAAATAAACACTTGGAAAGAACTTAAAAAGTTGATCTGAAACAAGCATCAAGAAAAGGCAACTAGAAAAAAAAAAAATTGGATTTAGGCGGCAGGGTGGTGTAGTGGTTAGCACTGTCGCCTTGCACCGCCAGGGTCTGGGTTCAATTCCCAGCCAGGTTTGATACCCATCTCTGTTTGCATGTTCTACTCGTGATTGGTTTCCATCCTAAATTTCCTGCAATAGGCCCCAGACCCCCCGCAACCCAGTGTATCCACACAAATGCAGCACATCCTCATGGCTTCATAACAATTTCTTGCATTGCTGGCCCATGTCAACAGATTTAGTATAAACTACAGTACTTCATTATTTAAAGATTAAATTTGTTTTTATATATATATATATATAAATATTCCCTTTACCAGCTCATGACAGTGTTTTATTTCTTGGTGTTCCTGTATAGACAGATTTCTGTCCAGATTTGCTGTGTGATATGATTTCTCCTGTACATCCTTAAAGGAAACACACACACACACACACACACACACACACACTCACACACACTAAACCATGCTAGAATAAGCTTCGTTCTCCGTTCAGAAGATCGATGTCCACCTCCACAGAATGGATGTGACCTACAAATCGCCGACTGCCTCAAGGCCAAACATTTCCGACGCTTTCTAACATGAATAGCTCCAATTTAGCACTAAACCCTCATTCTGTAGCATCAACATCACCGTCTCGGCTCAGACGTCTCCGGTGCGCTCGGAACAAATGAGGGAACGCTCTTTTTCTCCTTCTGATCAGACAGATTGTATTCAATTGAGGGGTTTAGAGGCAATAATGGGTTTGGATAATGAGGCACTTGAACGTAGCCTTGAGAGTCTCTCATTTGTGCTCCGTCTTACATTCTCTCTCTCTCTCTCTCTCTCTCTCTCTCCATCTTTGTCTCCTCCAACAAAGACCACCGACAGCAGCAGTATCCGCTGTGAAGTATCCTTTGAAGCAATCAGCCGGTGAGTTTATAACATACAGATGTGTAGTGGTGCAGGAAAGAAAAACATCCATACTATTATAAAAACCATATAATTTTTACATTTCATGCATTTTATTAGATTGGAGAATTTTTTTTAATGAGAAATAACAGAAGCCCATTTAGCCAGGAATCACGCTGCCCCATGCTCAGGGTAAGAAGCAGAAGACAGGACCCTTATTCGACCAGTTTAAATACTCCCTGGCCATCAAGATTTCGGTTTAATAGAAAATAATAATTATAATTCAATCTTAATTAAATTAAGCTTTTTTTTTTTTTAAATGAATAAAAAGGTGTTTTTCTTGTTTCACTTTTTTTTTGGGGTGTGATTTACTATATTGAACACAGCTGAACAGTTGGACGTCTAAAAATGTTTGAGAGCAAATTTTGGTGTACATTCAATAATTAAATCTTGTAGTCACTTACAGTACAAACCTTCATTATATACATTAGCATATGATCCTGTGCAAAAGTCATGACCCCTTAATTTCATCATATTTTGCTTACAAAGAGCCAAACATGCTTTTATATGTTGTCTTGAGGAATAGTTCTCTCTTTTTATGTAGGGAAAGGAGGGATGGACTGCAGAAGAGATGGACTGAAGAAATGAAGGACGGAGGTAGGGAAAAAGTGATAGTGAGAGAGAGGAATGAAGGAAAAGTTGAAAGGAGGGGGCTCAGGAAAGAGGGATAGAGGGATGTAGGGGTAGAATGAAAGAGAGGAAAAGGGATGGAGGGAAGAAAGCAGTGATGAGAAAAGGGAAGAAGGGGTGAAGGGAAAGACGGATGATGACAGATGATCAGGCTGGTGATACTGCTGATGCTGAATTAACTGTATCTTTATGCATTTTGCAGCCTGTCTCAGTAAAACATTTGTTCCCAGTTCTTTAATTTTATCTACATCATTTAATTTAATGTTTTATGAAGAAACAGGATGTCAAAAAGTAGTTTAGTGTTGGCCCATTTCATGGAAATCTAATGTTTAGAGCTGAGCTGGAGAGGAATATTTCACAAAAACATCTTGCTACTTCAAGAAAACACACCTCGTTATCATAAAGCAATTTTTCTCAACATTGTACATTTTCTTGAGAGGGTTTAATACAACATTAAATAAAGAACACTTGTAATGTGTCGTGAAAAGCTGATGAGTAGATACGTCAATGTAAATGAAATAAATCTCTCTCAGAGGAGTGTGAAAAAGTTAAGGAATTACTTTAGAAGACTTTTGTGAGACTGATGTTTGTATCCATTTAATAAGAGCTATATTATGTTTCATGGCTTATCTCCACATAGAGACGCTTTAAAGATCTCCGGCGAGTCTTTTCTTTGATGTAAAACGATTCAGAGGATGAAATGGTCGTTATCTCTTTAAATTAAATTGCAGTTCAGTAAATCAGTAGATGTATGAGACAGATCCGGATTAGAAAGTTTCTGAGGCTTTGATTAAGGACGAGTCGCTCGGCTCTCGCTGGAGTTTCACAAAGAGACGCTGAAGTTCTTACATCCCAGATCCTGATTACTCATTTTTAATGGGATCGTTATTAAAATCATATTCTAATTTTTATAGTGTCATAAAGTGGCTTAATCTTCCAAAAAATGAGAGTAACTTGGAGAGAAAAATTCTGTCGTGCTTTTTACCTGTTGTTTATTTTTATTTTTATTTTTTACAGCTGTGGTATTTTACTGAATGCATTGCTACACCATCAATACACCTCGACATCACTCTGCTCTGTGCTATATCTAACACCACCAGAGTTACTTAAAGGTCAGAGTCCTGTTCTACAAAATAGAACAATAAAAATTTACCAGTGTGAGGGGGACGAATGGTTTCATGTTGGTCAGGATCTCAGGGATCTGTGGACACGCAGGAGGTAAAAAGATTCAGGAAAGATTTTGAAAGTTCACACATGACCTCGGAGTCAGAGTCAGAGCCAGAGAGAGAACGTTTTAATTTAAAAGGTTGATCCGGGGCGTCTGCTCCTGCAGGCTGCTCACGTTTTAAAAATGGAACAGAATTAGGCAGGAACTCCAATGAGAGAGAGAGATGAAAGAGGTAAGCAAATGATTCTGGGATGGAAAACAAGTACACAAACTAAAACTTGCAAGTTGACCAAAATGGCTAAATAATCATCCTCAACTTTAAATACAGGGTGGGCCATTTATATGGATAGACCTTAATAAAATGGGAATGGTTGGTGATATTAACTTCCTGTTTGTGGC
>JAQMYJ010000038.1:2658119-2673193 GCA_030014305.1 Clarias laeviceps
CTGCTTTTTGTTGGAAACTGGCAGACATAAAAAATGTGAAAAATAGTTTCTGATGCAATGACTTCAATCAATGTTGGAGACACAAGTTGGCTTGATTGCTACCCAAAGCAAATGACTGGGAGAAGTTTATTCATCACACATGGGAAACACATTCACTTCAAAAACCACACAATTCAGCCTTAAGCATGAACTAGAGCACGGTTGGCATGAAGTAACACACCTTAACACACAAACATGGCCGAAGCCACCAACCTAACTAAACTTCCCCAACAGGGTGAACACATAGAAACCCCTCCCGCAAGGCATGATGGTCGTCAGCCGCCGCCCCGCCTACGCCACACTGCCCCCACCAGAGCTGTGACCGTCCCCGGTCACCATGACTAGCTCAGTCTCTGAGGCGTGAAGGCACTGGCGTTGTGAATGCCGGAGTCCTTTTGTGGGGGAGGGAGGGGCGCAAACATTGACCTGAGGCGGTCCGGTCTCCACAGAGTTCAATATTTCGCCCGGTGGAGCACAACCACTCGCGCCCGCCCCGCCAACCGCACCCGGTAGATGACATCGGATAGCTGGGCAATTACCGTACAGGGGCCCACCCAGTGGGACATAAGCTCGGGCGAGAGCCCCCTGTTCCTTCCGGGGGAATACACCCATACCTGCTCTCCAGTAGCAAAGTCTCGCCCCCGGCTGTGAGTGTCCGATGCTCCCCATGCTCTTTAAAACTGAGCAGCCAAACTAGCGAAGCGTGATCGGTCCGCAGCAAGAAGGTTTGCCCATATAAGTGAAATGTTTCAAAGCCGCGACGACCGCTAACAGCTCACGCCGCGTGACGCAGTAATTCCTCTCGGGTCCAGACAACACGCGACTGAAGTAGGCCATAACACGCTCTTTGTTCTCCGAAACCTGAGAGAGTACAGCCCCCAGCCCTACATCGCTTGCGTCCGTGTCGAGAATGAACGTGCGAGATGCGTCAGAAGAATCGAGAACGGGAGACGCGACCAAAGCTCCATGCAACTGAGCGGATGCACGCGCATGCACAATGTCCCAGCGAAACGACTGGTTCTTTTTCGTTAACCCGTTTTTCGTTAAAGTCTTTCAGGAAACGGCGGTAGTAAGAGGCTAACCCGAGAAAAGTCCGTAACTGCGACGCATTTACCGGTTCGGGCCAATTCTGTACTGCAACAATTTTGGCTGGATCGGTAGCAATTCCTTTTGAACTAATCACATTACCCAGAAAGGCGGTCTCTTGCCGCAACAGCTGGCACTTTCTGGGGTTAAGCCGCAAACTTGCCCGCCGGATAGCCAGAAATACCTTTCGTAGGTTAGCTAGTGCGCCCTCAAACTCTTTCCCGTGCACCAGTAAATCATCCAGGTAAACTACGCAATGGTTGCGAGGGATATCCGCAAGTACTTTCTCCATCAGTGCCAGTACCCACTACGCAGATCCAGGGAGCTAAACCAAGCTGGGCCAGCCACATGTTCCAACGCATCATCTATCCGCGGCAACGGATAAGAGTCCTTACGCGTTACCTCGTTTAACCGCCGGTAATCTACACAAAACCGCCACGAATCGTCTTTTTTTTTCACTAGCACAACCGATGAAGACCACGGTCCGGACGCCGGCTCAATGACGCCCGAGTCGTCCATCTCACGTAGCTTTTGTTCGGCGATAGCTCATTTAGCTAATGGAAGGCATCTCGGATGTAGCCGAATAGGAGCTGCATTACCCGTATCGATCGTGTGCTGCACCAGATTGGTATGGGTGCACTCGCGCTCATCTACCGCGAAAAAATTCGTGGAGGAATGATTTTAAAGTGTCGGTCTGTGTTTGGCTCAACCCCGCGCTACTACTCTGCAAAAGCTCGCCCAGTATACTCGCTCGGTCCATGACCGGATGTTTACATGGCGCGACCGCCGGAAGTTCCGCCCCCCGGGTGTGTGCTACTAAAATGTCCGGCTGTGGTTTAGGTATTAGCAACCTGGCTAACCCGAAGTTACCACACAGAGTTCCGTCATTAAAGTCTAGCACCGCACCCCACTTTTCTAAAATGTCCAACCCCAAAATGCAATCATCCTCAATGTCTCCCACAAAGGATTCATGAGAATGAGTCCGCTCACCTACTTTTACTCGAACCGTGCGACAAGCCCGTATCTTCACGTAGCTCCCAGAAACGGTGCGAATATTAAAGGCTGGATCGGGCAGTCTGCAGACGCGCTCGCTTTGTCCCAATAATCCACAGCGCAACAGCGAAACAGTAGAACCCGTGTCCACGAGCGCCCGTAGTAAGACGTCGTCCAGAACACAGTTCACATAAATTCCAGCGCGATTTCCTAAACGTCCCGACCGGAAGTTGAATCCACTAGTTGGGGGAACAAAGACGGTTGCGGGAGGCGGCTTCCCCCGGAGCTAGTTTAACGGCTGCTGGGGTACGCTGTCCTCAGGCCTGATAACGTTGCAATGGTAGTCCTGAGGTCCCGGGCCTCGGCGTCGCTGCTAAAGCCCCCCTAAAAATGGCTGTAATGTTAAAGAGAGAGGTAAAAAAACAGGATGGTGAGGAAGCCACTGTTTATCGCTGCTATAATGCAAGTGATAGAAGAGATGAACTTGCTTTGTGGACATTTCACAACATTAAATGTGCAGTAGCTATAAATAGATATGGCATGTCGTTAATTAATAAATAATAATAACTTAAAAAAAAAATTATTGTTAGTGAATTGGTGTAATCTAAGAGAAATAAATAAATCATTTTGGGATGCGCTGTTATAGGAAAATAATCCACTTCAATGTGGGAACAGTAAAATCTACATCATTGATTATTTTCCTCTAATCACACAGCACACAGTGTTAACTCCTTCTTTATTATAGTTAAGTTAAACAAAGTTGTTCAACACAGCATTTTACTCTCATCTAAGTCAGGAGATTTAGCTTTTTTGAAACAAGCTTTTTTTTTATTTTATTTTACTAAAACCAAATGGTCTCATGGTGTTTTTTTTACCACATTAGGAAAAAAAAAAAAAGAGACTTCAATTTTGTACCAGTACCATGTTGTGGTATCCAGGTAAGCTTTAGTGAAATTCTATATCCTGTTCTTTGCAAACGTATAATTAATTTACAATATCCATGACACCTGTTCTTCATCATACACACACCTTCAGTGCAGCCACCTGTCAGCTGTCCGGATCACACACAGCGTGCACGTGTCTCAGCAACCCAAACCTTTAACACAGTCAGGCTTTATCACATTTTAACTGGACTTGTCTGATCTTGATGCTCTAATGGACATTTTACTTTATATAGCTAAGACAAGGATGTACAGTATAAACAACACTGATACCAAATAATGTGATAAAACATAATTTGCAAATAAAACATAATGACTGTTGCAAAGTGCTGACACTGGAAACTCCTTCCATCAAGAGATAACTTCATGTTTCCAGCCCGAACATGCAATACTGATGTGTGTATGTTTTCTATTTAAACACTTCAAAGCACCATCATGGTTGCTGGCTGGGTGAAGGACAGGAAACTCTCCTGTGTGATTTTACATTAATATTTCATAAGCCTGAGGTCACTGTTCAAAAAAAAGAAGCATTCTTCTGCTTTTTTTTCTCTGTGTCTGCTGTGATCTCTCATTCCTGGTCTCTCTCTACCTGCTTCACTCATTCTTCTGTTCTGTGATCATCTCTCTCTCTCTCTCTCTCTTTTCCAAAGCGATCACAGTGAACACTCTGATAACTGATTCCATTCAGATGCAGTCTGGCCAGCAGCGCTGCATTGGTGGAGCTGGTGCATGATGGGATTGGCTTCAGTTCTGTGAGCTGTAATTTAAAATCGCTCTTTTTGCTCGTGCTGGTATCTCTCCATGTGCCACCTGCTGTTCTGTAAAGCAGACAGGAGCCCGCATTGTTTTGCCAAATGTTTATCACAGTTAAGCACCACAGGATTAGTGCAACAGGCCTGTTATTTTAATTAGAAGTGCAATTCGATTCGTGGATGAAGAGGAGACGTGATGCTCGTTGAGTTCTCTCTAGGTTCTAGGACATTTTCAGCCTCAACTCTACACTAGGTCTGGAGGACCATCTGCTTTAGATTATCATAATATGATATCAGCACCATAATATAAACAAATCAGTATTTATGTTTGTAAATGAAGCAAATCAGCTTTTACCATAATGCTTGTTCAGTACAGTATAGTACGTCAGTGTGTGTGTGTGCGTGTGTAGTATCTGCTCATAACTGAAACCCATAAAAAATATTTTACTTCGAAACCACTGAAGCGAGGAACTTGTATGAATGAAACTACAGAAGGCTCACAGTGGTCCTGTGTGTTACCATCTGAGTCTGGTTCTATTTCTTGGTTTCCTGATCTAACACAAATATGGATTAGACTGTTGACTGTTCAGCTCTGAAATGAAATGTATTAAATTAAATTAAATTAAATTGAATTAAGTTAAATTAAATTAAATTAGCTGAAAGCTTCAGGAATTTCAGCAATTGACATGATGAACCTGTAGTCAATGTAAATGTTGACAGTTCCAAGTAGATATAATCTCTAAACCATGCTTTATCAGTGCTGGTAGCTCTGGTGTGGTGTGTGTGTGTGTGTGTGTGTGTGTGTGAGAGTATAGATGAAAGTGATAGCCTTGACATTTCCTATACAAGTATGTGAATTATTGATTATTGAAAAGAGACTGGATCAAGTTGATTTTGGAGTTTTTTCAGATTTTCAGATGGTTGAGGCACTGAGTTACTAAGTTGAAGGTTGGTGGTTTAAACCCCAGAACCAGCAGTTTACCGCTGTTGGGCCCTTAATCTGCTTCAGGGGTTCTGTATCATGGCTGACCTCAGGTGTCCTGAGATATATAAAGAACGATTTTCACTGTGCAGTAGGCAAGTACAATGAAATGTAGGTATGCACATGCTGTGCCTCACAAATCTTTGCCTTAAGAAGTGCAATTTAGCAAAAAAAATTCCTTGGGATACGAAGCATTTTCGGTATATGAGCAAATGAGTTAAGCGGACGTTCAGGAGCTGTTTAAAACTTGTTTGCGTCAATGGAAAGACCATTGATGTGAGTTTACATAGTATTTTTTGGTTTTTTTGCATTTTGTGCAAGATTTAGTAAAGACATAGCACCATGGGTCCTAAGAATGCTATCGAGGACGGTAGTTTATTATCAACAGATTTTGATTTGTTTCTTTATTTAACCAGTTATTTTGCTCGGCCAACGCATATCCTTCAGTGACTGGCAGAGCTGGTAACCAACAGTTAGTCAAATAAACAGGGGTGAAATTTTTTTAAAATTCTTACTGGTACCATGTAGCCAAAAGGAGAGGGAAATAAACCTTGGAGGTGGTGGACAGTCCTGAGATTTACTCTTAATTTCCACTTTATCTGGTTTTGAATATCAGCTTCCTGGGTTCTCGGGTTAAATCCCAAACAGCATTAAATGGAAAGCTAGTGTGATATGCAGGATATACAATCCCTTGTACCACACGCCAAGTGCCAAGGAGTTAGAGAGAGAAACATAAACAAAACAGCACAGGTGATTCAAAGGTGATTTAGAATGCATCCAATGTTTCATCATCACTGTATATAAATAAAAAAGTTAAAATATTCAAGGTCAGATTTTCAGCACCCTGCTGAAAATGATGCATTACTTCTATTAACATTAACGTCTACATTTTTTCTTCACAAACAAAAGTAAGCAGATTTTCCTAGACTGAAAATGGGCCACATGTTGCATGCATACCTCACATGATTAAAAAGCGATTCATTTCTTTTGTAGTCTACTGCAACCTTGTAAAAATCCCTTTTGTTCTTTGCAATTCAGATTTTTTGGTGGTTTCAGAACCAAATCCTCCTTGCATGCATGCTCTATGTAACAGCTTGACATGGGGATACAAGTGTGTTCAAAATTTATTAGCATAAAGTACAACAACAAAATGACTTGAAAGTGTGAAAACAAAACAGCAAACAAGAACACATAACTTTACAAAGGCAACTTTGTTAATATTGACCAACTGAGCTAATATTGAGCTCAAAGAGACACAGATGAAATGGCGAGCAAATTTAAAGCATGTGAATGTGGAATGACTAAACACAAACACAACATGCCATTAGCATTCTGAGGAAGTGGAGCATTGCTTCATGCTGTGTGTGTGTGTGTGTGTTATTGATGTGAGATAAAAGTGTCATTTATCCAAATTTAGCCCCAGCTCATAGCTTACAGACTGTTTGTGCTTCACCAAGGACGCCAAATAAAATAAATGTCTTAAACACAGGCAATGACAAGATGATGAATGACATCACAGAGGACACAAGGGCAAAGGATGCTGTCTTCTGGTTACCTCCAGTCCTTGCTTCTCAGATCCAGTTTGGTGTAGACTTGTGTTTAAGTGCAAATGTTGCATAGCCTCATGGTAGTCGATACAAAGCCAGACTTCGCCGTTTTTCTTTTTTACCAAGATCCCACCAACCAATTCGCAATTGTTAAATAACCGATACCAACTAGAGAATGAAACCAGCCGACTGCATATTGCCAAACTGCTCCTCATGATGCATCACTGGTGCAGTGTACAGTACCTACCCTCTTGCACATACAAGAGCATACAGCTGCCCATGATTGGGTACAGTTGTTTTGATTAACAGGAAAGAGGGAGACTATTTTTAACCCTAAACCAGAGCTCATTTAGCCCCTTGTCATGGACAGCTTGCCATTTGGTGTTGTCAGGGCAAATGGTTTTCCATTGTACATCCCTGGACCTGCTTTGAGATGAAGATCTATCATTATTTTATCTATGATGAGTGACAGCAGTCAGACTGTTTCTGTGGATCTACAGTAGTTGTGTAGGCCTGGTTAATTGCTTAAAATATCAACTACATGCCAGCAATCATAGAAGAAAAGTTCAACATGTTCTGAAATTTCTGAACTTGTCATCCAAGGATTGGTTGGTGAGGATGATATTGTAGCAGTGGAACTGTTGCGCAGCATCAGGGGTTATTTTTTCATTTGGGGTCAATAGCTTTTCTTTAGAGGCTTGTCTATGAGAGAGCAGCTATCAGGATGCTCTAACAATATTCATGTCCTGGTCTAGGGTGGATCGATGTAACTATCACCCAACAACAAATGCAGCTCAACCTATTATAAGTGACACATTAAAAAAAAAACACATTCTAATGTGGAAATCTTTGTTTTAATATGGATAATTTGGCATATCCTAAGTTATTATCTCAGGTCTACCACCTTCACGATGACTGGGGCAACAGTTGAGCTGAACGTATGAGTATGTTTAAGATGGATCATCTCTGAATCATATAGCTCGACTAAAGGTGAAGAAGAATTCATCCAAAAATTGTAAGTTATCTCTGAAATGTGAAATCCTTCTGGTGGAACATGAGCACGTACAGTATCCTAGAAGTGATTCATTCCTCTTATTCCTCGTAATCAGCCTCAGTATCTGCTCACTATTGCCCTGGTGTTCCACTGGGTGATCAAAAACTGCTTTAAAGCAGGCTGTAAAGTGTACGACAGTTCCTTCCTGCCTCTTTCAACCCACTTCCTACATAAAATATGAGGATGAAGAAGGTTTATTGATCATCACTGTGAAATAGAGCAGAATATAAAGTGAGTATTGTAAAATGAAGACCTGGCGATCGCAGGGTTTATGGGCATATCGCTCAGGTTTTGGGGGCAGACAAGGATACTGGCGCTGCTCTTGTAAATCAGACATGGGCGATAATTACAAAACCCATAAACATAAGCGTGAGTAATATTTTGGACATACTGTATGTGCTACCAGGTATATTTGACTTATGATGAATTAATAAAGAGGTAATTAAAGGTAGGAGATTGTGGAGTTGGAGAAATGTCATGCTAAACTACGCTTGGTCTATTTAACATGTCACAGCTAATTTTCTTTTGCATCGTTACTAAACTCATGGCTCATATTAACATATAAAATGCAGAAAGCAGTCAGCTGTGAACCCAGGGTGAGGAGTTAATAATGCTGTCACTGTGGTGTGATTATAGTAGGTAAGTTAATTACATGGTGTCCTAAATGACTCTATGCATAGGGGAAATTAGCACTTTTCAGCAAAGTGTATCTTTGTTTACACAACATGCTGTACATGGTTGTAAAGTTGTATTTCCCACTCATGATGAGCCTGTGTTAGCACTTCTGGTGCTATTTAAGTACAACAATTGCACTCGAAATGCATTCTGAATGCGACAGCTTCATGAAAATGATTACAATTTTTAACTGTCAAGGGCATTCTTAAAAGCTGTGTAAAAATAATAAGTATGGAGTTTTTTGGGACACTCTGTATATGATTATATTACTGTAGATACCAGCAGATAACTTATTTTAACATGAATGTGATAAAGAAAACTAAAAAAAGACACAAGCCTTGTACCAGGCTACAGAAAGTCCATGCATATTGTCAAATTTTCACAACAACGTCCTTCATACTGTGCAGTCTTACACTCTGCTGTTTTGTGTTCCTTTTAAAATTAAGTATAAGTGACAAGAAGTATAATTTATTATAAATAGATAGAAGCACACAGAAATGATCAGCCACAGCAGATCTCTCAGGAGACAGAGTGTATGTTAATAAGAGGGAGATAGAGAAGAAACTTCAATAACACACCATTTAATTATTTTTGCTGCAAGAAGTGAGTGCAGATCAGTCGAGGGTCTGATGGTGGAATTGGGATGAATATTGGCTTTAGGTGATTTGATTGATTTTTTTTTTTTTACCTTTCAGGATATTCTATTTTTGGGGAAGTCATCACTCTCAATAGTTTGAACTTAATAGTTTGCATTTTGAGAGGCAAATTAAAGAACACACATGGTAGAGCAGCCATGAATAAATATGTTTAGAGTGTCATGGCAATATCAGAACCGCATTGGACCACTCTACACATCAGCCACCACTTGTCACATGTGTACAACTGCATGCACCTGGTCAAAGGTGGCACATAAATTCAGTACTCAAGCAAACATACAAGTACTTGCCTAAAAATGCACTTTTTTTTTTGGATATCTATCTGACCGAGTTACTGATAAACAGTAGTGTAAAGTATTTTAAAAACATTTAAGGCTGATATTGTTAATATCATGCACCTGAAAGTCTACTAGTAATTAATAAAAAAGATTTGACATTGGTAACCTCTTTCATTACTTTGGTACTGTAGCTTAGCTGTCTAGTTTCCACCATCACCATCATGTATAATGCAAGTTGTCAATGCGATTAAATATGGCATACTGATTATAGACAATACAGTAAGGTTAAAGGATGTGTGAAAAAAAGAGCATTGTTATTGGTGCGAAACATAAACCAAACATGTACAAGCTCAGAACGCTTTTGCTCAGTTTGTTTGCTATTTATTATACTATGACATGGACAAGTGCATCCATTTAAGAGGTGGGAAAAATGAGCCAGAAGATTCAGCAGCCCAGATATTAAGTAAGTGTAAGTGGGTGGGATCTGTTAACTTGGTAATTGTCAATCACTTTGATGCACTAACCAAGCTACGCTTTCATAATTACCTGCCAGTCATTTCTGTAAACTTGGACTGCTTGGGCTGGTAGAATTGTTTTCTTCTTGTCCTTCCCACATAGGGAGCAGCTCAGTCATGTCTGGATATGGTGGGTGTGTGACAGGAGATTATGTTTGGATTAGAAAATCAATGCACTTTTTAATGATCTGCAAAGTAACAAGATACAAGCAATGTAGGGTTTGGTTAAAAATTTTAATCATAATGAGGGAATATATGATGCAATCTGATAGCTGCACATAAAGGTGCATGAACAAGGTTATTAAATAGTATAATGTATGGAAAATTAGGTATTATAAAAAAAATAGCAAAAAAGAAGAAGAATATTTTAATTACTTGCCTCTCTGTATTTGGTTGCCATTGGGTGCATTTACGATTTGGCTTTTCAGATTGTTTTTGTCTAGAGTTTTGTTTACTGTGCTCATGGTGTGTTTTTCTCTAGCGTTAACAATTAGTCACACTTCCTAGCCCAGTTCCTGTTCTTGTTTGTTCTGATGTCATTTCACAGCGCCTATTAAAGAGGATTTCACACTTGCATCCGTCTCATCTTTCATACCTGTCACAGAGTTAACAATCCCGAACTCTAATCCTCTCTCCCACTGATCCAAGTCATTTCTGGATCAATGAAACTGCAGAATTATTTAAAAATAAATAATATGTAAAATCTAAATATTAACCGTGATCAGTATGAACATCACTGATAGAAAGCACGCTCCAAAAGCTTTTCCATGCTCGGGGAATTGTCCTGATGACAGGTGTGAAGGAGGATTTGGAGGATAAATAATGCATGATGACAAATGATGTGCAAGGAATATATCATCTGTCTAATGTAATATTTTTAATATTTATTAAAGGCAATGAATTGGCGTATATATCAATTCTGTTCTGTGGACATACAGCACAAGAGACACCTGAACAGCAATTTCGACCCTCGATAGCTCCTAAACCCTGCGTGTGTTCCTGACCTGCTTTCAGTACTCTAGTCTTTGTGATTTTCATGGATGAGGGAGTAAAATCTTTTAGGAAGGAGAGACAAGTCTGTATACAAGGGTGTAACTGACATTAATTCCCTTCCAGTTGTGAGTGTATGTTCATGTTTTTTGCCCCAGGCCATGTGCACTTTTTGATATTTTGATCCCTGTCCCATGTCCATGGTGCTGAAATCCTCACATCAACAGTTCAGGCAAAAACGTGATATTGCAAATAAGAGATGACATGAACTACACAGCCATTAATATAATAGTTGGAAATGGCAGATATTAAAGATTTTTATTTGTTGCCCTCGGGTCGAAATCTGCCTCGCTGTTTGTTTTGACAAGCACCATCAGTGTGACAATAATCTGAATGCGTAATTTAATGCATCATTAATCTGATTATCATTTTAACCTTTTTCCATTGTGATTAACTGATCTCAGATCAGTAGATACCTGCGGAATAAAGACAAATCGCTCTGAGCTATTTTTGATTAACTAGGCGTTTGTCGATCAAACTTTCCGAAGGGCATTAGCTGATTGTCCGATATTTTAATTAATTTTCATTAAGGATGCAAGAAACTAATTTTTCAGATAAAATGTGAAAGACAGTGACATGTATTTAGTGGAGATTGCAAATGATATGCAATGTAGTGTAGGACATGACTACTGCTGGAAAATGACGCGCTATCACATGTATAAATAGGATTGTGGATGTGAGGTGTGTCTTGTGAGGTGTGAGGTGTCTCACACTGTGTGTATGAGAGCAGACTCTTACCAACATTCTACTGAAACAAATAGTAATTATCATGATACGAAATGCCTTATTTATTCACCATGACAAGCAGATTCACACTGATTTCACACTGTTGTGTGTGTGTGCAGCATGATCTGTCTACCCTGTAGCCCTGCAGATGCTTTTTCACAGGAATCTCCACAGGAAGCTGCTCTGCTCACTTTACTCTCTGTTTGCCTTCAGCATCCTTCTGAGTAATAACAGTTTATTCACATAAGGCAAATCTCTCAGGAAAACGTGCACTTTATTTACGATGCAATGACAGTACTACTACATGCATTTAAGGTGTAAATTGCTGGAGGCTGTGAGAGGGAGGCGCGGGGCACGTTGGGTGTCTCGGAGGAAGCTTTCCTGCTCTGTTTCGCTGTTTGGCGCTGACGGTTTGGTGCTCTCAAACCACCTAGAGGATCTAGCAGACATGGTGCACCGGCGGGGAGAAGGTCTCACACAGGCACACACACACACACAAACACACGTATTCAGAGCTCGGGAGAGGGAAAAGATAAATAAATAAATGCAGGGATGCCAGGTTTAGGTGTGTCACATCAGTCACTATGCCTCTGGTGCATCCCCAAACTATCCATCCATTCAGTCTCTACACTAAACCACGCCCCGTTCTGCATGGCAATCATTTTAAAACTTCAATTATTTTGAACTGATTCAAATATGGAACTGAAGAGGGAATATTAAAGTGCAGCACAAAGAGAAATTCTACTTTGGAGAAATGCATGCTGGGAAACAGGACATCTCTCTCTCTCTCTCTCTCTCTCTCTCTTTCTGCCCTGAGCTGACTGAAAACTCAAAACACCTCATTCTCTCTTCTCGAGTAAATCTAATCTAGTCACGTTCTCATCTTTCTACCCCGTTTTCTCTCATTCTCTCCGTGTCTCTCCGAGTCGTCAGCAGGAACAGACCTGTTATTGACTCTCCTGCATTACGAGCTTGTGAGCCATAAACACGGCTCTGCGCTGTTTATTTCTGAGCTGTGAATCAGATCAAACTGAGAGACTTTCTAAAGTAAAAGCTGTAATTACATTATATTACATTACATTACACCTCCATTATGTACACTCTGCAGTATATCTCACTTCTCTAACATCTTAATCAGTTAGCATTTTCAACATACTACTGTTTTATTGCACAAAATCCAAAGGAACACAAAGAAAGAAGGAATGTATGAGACAATTAAATGAAAGCGTCTGTGATGATGATGAAGAAGAAGATGAAGGAGGGACTTAATGTCTCAGGTTGGTTTCTACTCCTTCAAGGCATTGATGATTTCTCTGTTGCTCATTGCATGTAATCAACCCCCACCCCCCACCCTTCACCTTGGACATCAGGACAACGTAAGAAAAACAATGCCAAATCAATCTGTAAGTCTGTAAAAGATGTTTGACACCACATCTGACCGTACCCAGTTCGTGCAATTAAAATATTTCCTTTCTCAGTTTCTCCCGGTCAGATGTGGTGTTCCCCAAGGCTCTGTCCTTGGCCCCTTTCTGTTCCTCATCTACCTCTTCCCTCCTGGTCACATCTTTAGAAAATTCAGTATACATTTCCATTGTTATGCAGATGATACACAACTTTATATCTCCATTAAGCCCGACTCCGCTCTTCGACCCTCCTGTCTAACCAACTGCTTAAAAAAAATAAAGACTTAGTTTACCTGCAATTTTCTCAAACTTAACAGCAGTAAGACAGAGGTCCTCCTTATAGGGTCAAAAATCCACCTTATCCAAGTCCAACAGTTTCTCACTCTGCATAGATGGTTCCTTAGTTTTACCTCTTCTTGGGTCAAACCTGGGGGTCATTCTTGATGGCACTTTGTTCTTTGAGGCCCATATAAACAATATCTGCCAATCATTTTACCTCCAGCTACATAACATTTCTTTTCTTGGCCTGTTCCTCGCTCCACACACTACTGCCACTCTCATACATGCACTGGTCACGCACTCCGCTGCCTGTATCATAACCCAAACACCTTTAACGCATCACATTACCACCACCCTCCAACAACGCCACTGGCTCCCCATCAAATGCAGTATAGAGTTAAAAATTCTTCTCAACAAATTTAAAGCACTTCATAATCTCACTCCCCCTTACCTATCAGAGCTCGTTCAATTCTACACCCCATCTCACACTCTTCGCTCTTCTTCATCGTGGCTTCTTGTTACACTCCTAGTCCGCCTGACCACAATGGGCTCTAGAGCCTTTAGTCGTATTGCTCCTCGTCTTTTGAATTCTCTACCTAAAAACATCCATAGCATAGATTCTTCAATAAAATTTATATCTCAACTCATTCAGAAATGCTTATCATACATGATGTAAGGCTGCACTCAAATTTCCACATCATTTGTTTTTAAATGTCTTAAATTATGACACTGTCTCTTTTCATATAATTTTGTTTTAATCTTCTTTTACTACTTAACGATATCTTTGTTATCAATGTTATCTTGTTTTATTGTTTAATTTATCCTTGGTTTAACATGGAAGATGAACTTGGGTGACCAGAAAGGCGCCTATATAAATAAAATGCATTATTATTATTATTATTATTATTATTATTACTGAAGCTAAGAGTCTCATCAGCATACTGTGTCTTTTGTAAATGTCAGGCGCTTTTATGTCTCCATTCAGTCACCAGAAATTTCATTAAGTTCTGTTTTTTTTTTCTCTAAATCTCAATGTACAATATATTAGACAGCTTTTTGTCAGCTGATGCTTTGAAAGTAAAGACGACAGGGTTATTTATTCAAAATAAAATGTTATTGTCTTATTGATTTTGATGACATACATTACATACAGTAAATGACATATAGGAGAAAAAATAATAATAAAAGCAAGGAGAGAAGTGGTGACAGTTATAGAGAAACTGCAGGGATCACTGATGATGTGTGAACTCAGTGTAAAATCTCTTTAAAAACCCTACACCAAAAAAAGGCATTTCAATCATCTTCCTTTGACATTTTCTGTCATTCTGTCACATTAGTTTTCTCTTTCAGGATGGTCACAGACAGAACACATCATTGCTTCTTGAACTTGCGCTGTCAGTCTCGGTTAACATCTTCCTTCAGATGAGAGACAGATGCAGAAAAACAAAGAGAGAGAGAGAGAGAGAGAGAGAGAACATGCAGGTGTAAACAACTACAGTATACCGCTATAGCTAAACCTGTAACTGAGTTAATAAAGACATCATGTCGTTGAGGGTCTGTCCAAATGACTTTACACTCCACTCCCATTTCCACCAACACGATAATAATGTGTCATAAAAAGTTATTTCAAATACCTCAGGAATAATATAAAGAAATACATATAAAGTTATCGAGAAGAGGAAATTTGGAGCAATATGTGCATGGGCAAAAAAAGACAAACACAAGGATTATACTGTAGGTGATGAGGTGAAACTACTGCGTTATGTAACACTCAATTACAACATGTTTAACTCCTCAATGTGGACAGAGACCAACATGGAGTTTGTGACTCTTAGATGTCCACCTTTGTATTTATTCAGAATTTAACCACAGTGTATGTACATTCCACTTAGTGCTAATGCTAACGACGCGCTCTGTGAACTGTACAGAAATATCAGTGAACTGCAGAAACTCACTCACTCACTCAGATAAACTTGATCACCTAAATACAATGGGAGTGGATGGACACACACACTCACACTCACTCACTCACACACTCACTCACACACTCACTCACACACTCACTCACACACTCACTCACACACTCACTCACACACTC
>JAQMYJ010000038.1:2717562-2728759 GCA_030014305.1 Clarias laeviceps
TATGTATGTATATATGTATGTATGTATATATATGTATGTATGTATGTATGTATATATATGTATATATGTATATATATGTATGTACTGTATGTATGTATGTATATATGTATGTATGTATGTATGTACAGTATATATGTATGTATGTATATACATGTATGTATGTATGTATGTATGTATATATGTCTGTACAGTATGTACAGTACATACATACATACATACATACATGCATACTGTATGTCTGTGTCTTTATGTAGTTCTGTGTAGTTTCATGTACACAAGTTGTGTAGCATCCTGATTGTTGAGAATGTGGATTTTTGTTTCACTTTGCACTGTCCCAGCTGTATGTGGTGTAAAAGCTACTTGACTTGATGTCATTTTATGCCATGGTATTAAATGACATCACTCTCTTTCTAAAAGTAGGCTACTGTAATGCATTGATGCCAGTCATGCCATCATTAGGCATAAGCAGTCGATGTGAAAGCATTACAGAATGAGATGCAGACTCTTCAGAATGAATGGGAAGCTCATCTCTCTGATGCAACATTGATTGCTAGAAAAATGCACGTTAAGTATCAATTTAACATAGAACATGGCCTCAAAAGAAAAAAAGACAGGATTTTACAATAAGACCTTTGAGAAAAAGTAAGCAGCAATACAGCAGTGACAGAATTAGTGGGAATTTATTTATTTATATATATATTTTTATGCCGTAGACATCAGTAGTGGATGACACTCAATTCCGGTGTGAACATTGTTTTAGAATGTGATGCTTTTCTCTATGCAATTTACTCCATAAGATACAGTTAATAAGCATCTTTGGTGAAGTCTGCATTGCTCTTTGCACACTGCCAGGAAATTGGCCTGGTTTTCGGTGCTCTTTGGATGCTTTAAAGGTCAACTATTTCCCAGAACAGACTTGCCATGTTGCCCAATCAAAATCAGTTGCCTAGGAAGCTTGACACTTAATCACTGACTTTTCTACTGAGAAGGCTTGACATTGGACTCTTGGAGTGTAAGAAGAATAAGTGGAGACAATTTAAATATTATGCACATGCCAAAAAATACCTGCATCTGCACCTGCAAAATTTTCACTCTGCACAAGGCACTCTTTCTACACCAGTGGTTCTCTACTCTTCCCCTCTACATGGTTTCTCAGCTACTCACACATCTGATTAATCAACTAAATAATAGCCTTTTCGGTGCATCATGGTTGCATATTAAGATATCTAGTTTTTATAATATTTATATATATATATATATATATATATATATATCTCAGATGTTAAGAAATATTGAGGTTAACTTGTTTTCACTCACTCATCATCTATTCCGCTTTATCCTGCATACAGGGTCGTGGGGGGCCTGGAGCCTATCTCAGAGACCCAGGAAAGGGTGCCAGTCCATTGCAGGGCACATACACAGACTCATTTACACACTACAGGCAATTTGGGAATGCCGATTAACCTAATCTGCATGTCTTTGGACTGTGGAAGAACATGCAAACTCCATGCACACAGAGACGGGAATCGAACCTGGAATGAAGAGGTGCAAGGCGACAGTGCTAACCACTACACCATCTTGCCACCAGTTATTTAGTTATTTCATAATTGTTAATTATTATTATTTACTGACATATTAAAATGCATTTTAAAGGTGAATCTAGTATTAAATTCCACTACATAATCCTGCATACACATGGTAGTGTTAAAGAACTAAAGAGCAAAGGATAAAAATCCGAATAAATCTTTGTTTCATTCACTTGGGAGCTGGGAAGCAGTGTGGCATACATTTACATTCATTGTCACATGCAGTGGTCCCAGGGAGGGCCAAGCGTCTGCATCTTTTCATTCTAATCACAATCCTCACCAGGGGTTTTCGCTGAATAACTCCACTTCATCCAGTGAGAAATAACTAATCAGGGCAATAACCTGGTGCAGTCTGCGGTAGGAGAAAAAAACTAAAATGCAATTACATCAGAATTAATTCTCTAGGTAACTGCATACTACAGTACATATTCGTTGTGGTGTAGTTTCATAGGACACAATATAAATTAGGTGAGGGTTGAACGTATTTCTTTAGTTTGTGTCTGATAAAATACAGAGATGATAATCTTTAGTAGTCTACAGATAGACAAGTTCGTAATTTATGTTGTAAAAATGGCAGTTTAATCAAATTGATTTTCATTAGCGATCTGACTCGAAGTTACACTACACGAAGTTATACACTATAATTGACTGAACCCCAAATTAAAGCTATTTTATTCTTTCTAATTACCTATGCAAATATTTTAATTGAATAACTACATGTCACAGTATTCATTGTGAAATGTCTATTTACGAGGGTGAGTGAAAAATAATCCGCACTCCGTTCTACTAAATCTTCTGTCGGCTGAACTGGCTTATCTGCTCACAAGGTCTCCGCAGTCATTGCTGTACAGGTGTGAATGTGTCACACCAGATTGTGTGTTGTTACGGAATGACAGACTCCACAGACAGTAATATAGAAAACCTGAACGAGCGCTTTTATTAACAAAGAATGATAACTTTTTGGGATGAGATGTGGGTAAGAGAGTGAACCGGAAAGTCTTAGCTGATAAGGTGCTGGAGCTGGTGGACGGAGGTTCAGGTCGACACTTTGGGATGTTAAAGTTAAGTGACCTCCTTATAGTCTTGATCTCAATCGGTCACACTTTCACCTGTTTGATCCCCTGACAGCAGCCCTATGGAGACGAAGACACACTTCTAATGAAGTACAAAGCACAGCCCGTCTGATCCGATCGCACATATCATTCTATCGGGTAAATGCAGCACAGAAAGGCATGAGAACACAAAGTGCACCACAGCTCACTATGCACAGGGCCCAGAGAGCCCAAGGCCACGGACCCGACCTCCAAATTCCTAATCTGATTTAGTATCCATGGGATGCGCCAGACAAACAAATTCCATCCATGGAGGCCGTAGCCCGCAACCCTACCACGAAAAAGTTAGGAATAAATAAGAGGAACTAAAAAAAGCACAATCCTCCTGGTGTAACAATATATCTCACGCCGAGTGCTTTGTCGTTACAGCACGAGCGGCATTATGTTTGCATGTAAGGTGGTCCCGGAGGTGCTGCTCTGTTCTGTCAGAGCTCATGATGAGGTGAGATATTATTTTCATTATTTTCAGAGAGCAAATGCTAAACTCTAAGTGCACACACATGCATGCACATTTTCTATAAAAAAAAAGAACATCAATGTACATGATAATTAGTGGGCCAAATGGCAAACTAACCAATCAATCAATCAATCAATCAATCAATTAATCAATTAATCACTAAATCAATCACACAATCTTTAATTACATACATTTGGACAATCATGGTCCTTATGGGTTTTACAAATGCACTTGACAATACTGTTCTTGCATGAACAACTGACCTTCGTGTCTTAAAATAACAACTGACTGTTGTTGTTGTTGTTGTTGTTACTTTAATTACCTAATACCATATCTGGAAACTGAATGACGTTGTGTCTTTTGAGTGGTACCGTATGCTTTCTACAGTATATATTGTATTCCATCTCTAATCTGTGAGCATATCTCATATTTGGCAGTAGGGTGGTCTGTAGCACCGCACGTCCGGGTTCGATTCCCACCTCAGGGTCTGTGTGCATGGAGTTTGCATGTTCTCCCCACACTTGGTGTCTTTCCTCCCACAGTCCAAAGACATTCAGATTAGGTTATTTGGTGTTTCCAAACTGCTTGTACTGTGTGAATGTACAGAGGTTCCTAGATGTACTGTATATAGATTTGCCATATTTAATAATAATCCTATATTCATCATTTTCGTCATGCCTTCAATACATCATCGGCGAGTCATGAGTGTCAGGTTATTCAGCATGTCTTTACTTCAGCATCTACTTCAAGCCACATACTAACCTTCTGTACACTAAAGCTACAGTCATAGATTCATTTAAACTGATTTTAGTTATTCATGTTACAGAACCACTTTTGGTGTTAATTGACCTGCTGGGAATTTATGGTGCACATCTTAACATCAGAGGTCTGAATAACAGCCTGTACAATTTAAGTCCTCGTTAAAGTCTTCACCATGATTGTTGCTCCTGTAGCGTGTGAATGAACCGGTGACAGATGGAGTTTCGTTTCCGATTCACTTCTTGTTTTGTTTGTTTTGCTGTTACTGTTTAACATCCCACCGAGCGATTCATGCTGTGTTCAGGTATTGCTTTGTTCTTGTTTTTATCCTGCAGGCTGAGCGAGTCCAGCGTTTCAGCTGCACACCTTCAGTGTGTATAGCTTTAGTGGCGAAAAAAAAAGTAACACCAAGAGCAGAATGTTAAATACAAGCAAGGGATTAAAATATGATGTACAAAACAATGGCTTAGAACTTTTATAAATAAAGATAATCAGTGACCTCTGGTGGTTTGGTGGAGAATTGTCTCTACTGGATGGTACAAATCAGAGATTCATCTCACACACACACACACACACACACACACACTAAATCACTAAAGCACTGACACTGGAGACTCCTTCCATAAATGTTTGACAATAATAATCCTTAATGAAATCTTCCAACTTTTATGAATTCCTCTACATGGACACTTCCCAGTTGCTATGGAAACGATCAAACTTTAATATAAACCTGGGATTTTATCAACAGCTTACAACCAATCAGGATTCAGAATTCATGTCACCACTGGTATTCAGGTATTACACACCAGATCATCTAAATGTAAAGTCTAAAACTCAGGATCTGTTTGTTTGTTTGAAAGAAGAGAGAGAGAGAGAGAGAGAGAGTGAGAAAGAGAGAGAGATACTTTTATATACACTATATATATATATATTATAGTTGTAAAACAATTATCCCTCTATTATCCTTCCCAGCTGTGAACATAACTGCATTTATTACCACCAGCTTTCTTTTTAAATTCACACACAGTAACAACTCTGGGTTAAACACTCTCAAAGCGCGCACACACACACACACACACACACACACACACATACTGTATGAAGCTTAATCCTTATTAAAGCATGTACCCTCCTCATGACCTCACCTCCCTGTCTCTATAACCCCGGAGGCATTAGTGTGCTCTTCGCCCACACATCTGTCAGCATCCTCGCTGTGTCTCACACAGAGCATTTCTGCTGTCTGGGCTTCTTCAGCTGGGAGTTAAAGCAGCGATTAGAGCTGCTTATGCACACACACACACACACACACACACACACACACACACACACACATACACACAGAATGAAGTTTAACATCGAAGTAATAAAAAGAAATGTAAATATTAACATGAGACTTCTCTATAAAATATAAATATGTTTTTTTTTTTTCCATCATTGTTCTGGATCCTAGATTCTGATTGGTCAGAAGTTGTTGATGGTTTTCTAGAACTGCAGCCCGGGTTTATAATGCACTTGCTTTAATGTGTTCTTGTTTTTATAACAACATGTATATGAAATATATACAACTTTGTACGGAGGGTTTTTATTTATTTATTTATTTATTTATTTATTTATGTGTTTATTTATTTATCTACCTTTTTATTTATTCATATTTATTAGGGGGAGAACTTTCTTTAACATTTATGCTATATAAATGTCTCCATTGTCAATGCTTTGGAAAGACTTTAGACTTTTGCTGTTAATTAGGTAAAATTACAATATCGGTGCAATTTTATTTATTTATTTATTTATTTATAAATTTGTTTGTTTATTTATTTGTTTGTTTGTTGATCTACATATTTGTATATTTATTTTAGGGAGAACTTATGGAAATCTTTAACATTTATGGAATAAGTCTCCTGTGTAAAGGCTTTGGAAAGTCTTCAGGATGTGATTGTTTATTGGATAGTATTTCAATATTGCTGCATATTTATTTATTTATTTATTGCATATTAGAGAGAAAAACTATGCTGGTCTTCAGGAACTAATTTTGGATGCTCAATGATCATATCTTCAACTGCATGGACAAAAAAAGTATGATATTGATGATAAGATTTAATGAATAACAATGTCTACGCTTCGGCTAATAATAAAACATTTTGTGATAAAACACTTTGTGATGATGTAATGTTCCCACGCAGGAACAGAGTGTAAGATTGCAGGTTGGTTGGATGGGGATGGTCAGCTTGGTGGTGCAGTGCCTGAGCCCTGTGGCCTCGCACCTCCATGTTTGATGGTTCGGTTCCTGCCTCGGGTCTTTGTGCTGCTTGGTGGGTTTCCAGTGGGTTTCCTGACGCAGTCCAAATAGATTGAGATGGTGTTTCCAATTTGCCTGTAGTGTGTGTTTGTGTGTGATTGTGTGCTAATCCCCTGGGATAGGCTTCATGATGGAAATGATGGTTGAGTAATAGGATAGGAGGAATTGTTATGGATTTTATCTTCAACACCATGTCATTGACAGACTGTAAGAACAGGACAACCACGGAGCCGAGACACCAGGGAAGCTAATTGGAGAGAGAACATGGATTGTGCTAAAGGAGTGAAAATAACAAAAAACTAGGCTGTTTTAAAACAGCTACACTAGGAAAAGTTAACTCGAAATCGAGTGGCTTTGTTGTGGCACCTACCTGTAAGAGAGCTAGAATAGAGGTGGAATGGAGAACAAAGCCACATGCAAACACTCATGCACACTCAAGTATACGCAAATATACTCAAATATACTCATGCACAGTGATACACTCTCAAATACACTTGTACAAATGATACACACTCAAACACAATTGTGACCTGGCTGTGAAAAGCCAGATAATATTTTTCAGCTTTAGCTTTAGCTGGGTTTCCACAGACTGTGTTTGACTGGGTCACATAATTTATTAACACATACACACTCTTGCATACAGTACACAAATACTGTACACTCATGCTCAAATAAACACACTTTTTTTCATTCAAACCAATCACTCAAAATCAGTCACACACCTACACATGCATGCAGAACCGAAAAATCCTCATACACACACACATGAACAGATTCTGCTCTGAAACGTTTAGTGCGTCGACAAAAAGCTGGATGCGCTGAGAGACGCACACAGAGACGCCGTGTCTTTGTTTGAACACAATCTTGGCTCCATGACAATGATTAACTAACATTGTTTTGTGCAGGAGAGAGGAAGCGAGCGCCGGGAAGAGGCAGTTTGTCTGTATCAACAAAACATGGTGTGTGAATCCTATAGTAGCTGCTAAACTGACTGAAAGATCGCAGTCCATTTGCCTTGGCAGGAGATCCACAGGCTCTGTTATGCTGAGCAATGGTCTCCCTTCCCTCCATGCAGGAGCTTCACCACACCTAATGCCTTCACCTTCAAGTTCTGCAGTTTGTCAATGACCCCTCATGCTCATGTATACCCTTATATTACCCCTTGTTTACCCTTATCCATGTACCTTATCCATACTCTTTCCAAGGGGAGACAGTAGTTTTAAATTCCTACTTGTTCTGTAGCCAAAAGGTGAGAAAAATAATCCATGGAGGTGGTGGATAGTCCTGTAAATCTTTTTTTTTTCTCTATTCCACAGCTAATCACTCCCAGTTCTGGGGTTGAATCACAATTGTACAATGAAATGTACAATCCCTCGTTCCACACATCGAGAAGTGCCCTTGATCAGGGGTTAGAGAGGGGTTAGGGTCAGCCTGGTGCTAGGAGCTAGTTAGCTTTGTAGCTCGCTTTAGTTGTGAACAAGCGGTGAGAAGAGTTATAAACCTGTCATCGTGCTGGTGGAAGCCCGTGCTCACGTAAACTAGCAGTAAAAGTGAAAGTTTGAAACACAAAGTTGAGAGGAAATCTGGAATGACTTAGAAACAATTGCTAAGGAGACAACATGCTGTTTATGCGGCGAAAAATATCAGGTGAGTTTTCTAGCTGAAAGCGACTGGACTTGAATGTGGGTTTTGTCAGGCAGCTGCCCTCTCCTCCTTCCATCACTTACTGGCAGTTCTAATGTCTATAGTACCTGGATAAACTCCCTTTCAGCCATTGCTGGGAAAAAAATAAAAATAAAAATAGATGAATAAATAAATAACTTTTGCTCCAATAGATCAGATCAGATAAAATCGGATTAGATTAGATTAGATTAGATTAAATTTAACTTTGTTGTCATTGTGCATGTACAGAGCCAATGAAATGCAGTGCAGACATATCTGTTATAATGATTTTTATTACATACATAGTATTACACTCATAAAGTAAAGTCACACAGCTTCACACCTTTATCTTCTGCCTGTTTCCTCTTTTCTTTCCTCTTTTTTAGTTTTTTTTTATAACCTGGGCACATAATGCCTTTGAAGATGTATTTCTTTTTAATTTGACGAGAATCAGGACTGATAATCTGGACCAGCCCCGATTAACAGTCCAGACTAAATCATTTCACCTTACGGGTAGTAGGTGTAAACCGGTTATAATTTTTTTTCTTAACAATATCAAACAAAATGGAAAAATGAAATAAGTCTGCAAAAACTGTACAGTACAGTATACACACTTTCACAGTGTGTATACTGTACTGTAAACATCTCTTGTTTGCTCGATAGGACGTCATTGTGTGATTGATTTTTTTTCCTTCTCTCCCCAGGTGATGATGACCTGTGGTGATGTCCACCTTGTCCCCCGCCCCCCTCCCCATCTTCTACAAGTAAGGATGAGATATTTTTAGTCTAGACCCCACTTCGCTCTCGAACTGGAATCAGGGCACCAACAATGCTGAGGTTTTGAAAACAATGTGACGTGCAGATGAATGAAAGAAACCTGATTACACAAATGTTATCATCATTCTGAACTTTATTTATGTAAGGGTTAACCCCTAGAGGGCAACAAACGCCCAGACATGTTGTGCTTTTTGTTGTGTTTATTTGGGAACTACATATCCCAGAATGCACCTCGGTCAGGTGATAGAAGAGCCAACTTGAACCGAGGCGAGTGTTTAAGTTGCTTATTATAAATAGCCTGACTCTAGTGCAGTCAGGCATCTAGCATTAGTTATTGTTATGGTGATTTTGGTTATGGTTGGTTATATTAAAGTTTTCGTGGTGCTCTAACAAAAGAGCTTTTGTTTGGTTTGACTTTAACATATCTTTTTCAGACCCCATCAGGTTGGAGTTTTTTTTTTTTTTTTTTACATTAGAGCTAATAACTATTAGATTATTAAACAGCATCTTCCCTCAGGCTAGACTGTGACACATCTTCATATATATTTTTTTTTACTTGTATGTTTTATTAAACTCTATTTGTATTTTTATCTGGACACCTGCACTACTAATTCATGTGTGATTAATGTTTCATGAATACTCTGCCTTCTCCTTAACGTTTTCAACTCTGCCTTCTCCTTAACGTTACCATCTGAGGATGGTAGAATGTCAAACAAGTGCTATTATGACAATGTTGCAAAAACGACCTCAAAACAACATTAACACCAAACCCATGGTGTGAGGAAGATCTCTGGTCACTTCAGTGAGAACACTGCGTCTTTACCACTGGAGGCCTAGTGAACATGCTGTTGATATGTAGTGGTTAGCACTGTTGCCTTGCACCTCCAGGGTCCGGGTTCGATTCCCAGCCAGGCTCGATTCCTGTCTCTGTGTGCATGGAGTTCGTGGAGTGCATGTTCTCCCCGTGCTTGGTGGGTTTCCTCCGGGTACTCTGGTTTCCTCACACAGTCCAAAGATATGCAGGTTAGGCTAATTGGCGTTGCCAAATTGCCCAAGTGTGTGAATGGGTGTGTATGTGCATGTGCCCTGTGATGGATTGGCACCCTGTCTCGTGCCCTAAGCCTCCTGGGATAAGATCCAGGCCCCCGCGACCCTGAATACAGGATAAAGCGGTACAGAAGATAAGTAAGTACACCTTTAATCAATTTTTATTTCTAGCACGTGTTTTTATTTTTTTACACGTTATTTTTGCTCTCTATGATTTTCTGAAATTAATTGCAATGTATTGCACTTTAAATAATAACAATGACGACAAAGTTAAATTTAATCTAATCTAATCTAATCCGATTTTATCTAATTTTGCTATATTACAAGTATTTTCACAAATAGTTTAATTTTATTTATTTTAATTATTTAATTATTTATTTTTTACAAGATTCTCATATGTTGAAATCTATGGTGCAATTTCAGGGCATGACATGATGAACTGCACATGTGAAAGATCTATAATCGATTCAATTGTTAGATTTTTTTGTCTATGAAAAACAGATCTTATGTCATATCTGCACTCTTACTCTGAAACAAATAGTATTTATGAGTATAAATAGTGTATATATATATATATATATATATATATATAGTATATAATATATATTCAGTGAACAGAGAGAGAGAGAGTCACATGGCAGTCAGACATTATGAAAACACTGCAAAGAACTCGGCGGTGAATTATAAATTACTTTTCCCACCCTAATTCATTTATCAATTAAAAAAAAATAATAATAACGCATTTAAGATCCCTGCATATATATAAAAAAGCAAACAATTATCCACAAGTCAAGTGCTATTCTCATGACTCTCATATCTATATTTATGAAGCTTTCCAGAGTTGCAGTTCGCTGGTGAAATTAAATGAATTGCACAGCACTTGTGGCGTTCATTGTTCACAACGCATCTACATACCAGAGAGCTGAGACAAATCAACGTCTTACTAATGAAGGGGAAGCGTGAGCACTCATCACGCTGTCAACATGAGCAAATAGATGAAAAAGAAAAGCAACAGACAAATCCTCTCAGTCTCAACACACACACTCTCAGTCTCTCTGCTTCTATTATAAATGTCCAAGGTGATATTTTATTGTTATTAAAATTTCCAGCAGCCTCTCCACCTCTCCTCCACCTGCGGCTCGTTTTTAATCTCCTTATCATTTAATAACCGGAGCGGAGTTTATATCTATCTCCATGCCTGAGGAAACATCCACAGCAGTTTGAAATCACAGAGCAGAAAGGCCATTTGTTTACGTATAACTCAGGGTTGATGATGACCTGGGTGCAGAAAGCAGCAGAAATCCACAACAATAAAGAGCAAGCCATATTAAAGTCTATTCACAGTTTGTCTAAAGGCATATTGCCTAAATATGCATAAAAATAAACATACACACCATTTGTTTGTGGCAGAATGGGAACACTGCTTATCATCAGAGAACATCATCCTCATGCAAAAACATGGTGGTGGTAGCATCTTCTTCAGAGTCATTGAACTTGCTGG
>JAQMYJ010000038.1:2728859-2741893 GCA_030014305.1 Clarias laeviceps
CCATAGCGTTTTCACGCAGCATCTCGTTCCCGCTTTTTCAGGGAACAGGGTTACAGCAAAGTAACCCGAGACGTTCTCTTTCTCATGTTGTTTGATTTTACCCTCTCTGCTGCCACCTCTTGCTTTTTCATCCAGATTTCTGTAAAGCTGCTTCTTCACTATGTGTATTGTTAAGAGCGCTATACACATTTAATTGAATTTAATTTAATCTTCCCCCAGAGCAGAGTTTATACAGCGGTATCATCTCTTTTTCTCTCTCTCTCTGTCACACACACACAACTTAGTTCCACGTCAAAACTGGAGCAAACCAGATTTTCACCTCATAATCACATCTTTTCAGCACATCACAGAACGTTGCAGGTGGCTAAAGCCAGAAGGGATGTCTTTAGAAAGCAACAGTCATTTTTATAGAAACGAGTCCCACGAGTCAACTTTGCCTCATTTGAATTCATACTGAGCAGACAGAATCTCCTGGACTTTAGTTGTGCAGCTGCTTTTAGAGACTTAAATCACCTGAACGTAGCTCACATCTGCAAGGTTGGCAGATTTTTCTTGATGAGAAGATTCTGAATTTGGGGTTTTAATAAAATCTAACCTAATGCCTTTAAACACAATCACTTGTCTTAAAAAATATATTAAGGATAGAAAATGCACATGTTATTGTCTGAATTGCAACATCAATTAACAAGTTGCCTGTTCTTTCTTTCCTTATTTCTTTCTTTTTTGCTTTCTGTCTGTCTGTCTGTCTGTCTGTCTGTCTGTTTAACCAGCTCATTAAGCAACCAGTCATTTATTAAAGCCACTATTTCTCATCTCCATAGACTAATCAGATAATCTAGCAACGATGTTTCTCTCTGACCATGTGGTGATGATGATTGCGAATCAGCTGTATGGTTCAGTGCCGAGAAGAATTTGTTGTGTTTGGTATACAGTAAACATGCTAAAACTCACTGTCTAGCTGTGGGTATATTAATCCCCTGATCATTTGAGGAGATACAGAGATTACAGCAGTGAAACTGGATTAGTTGATTTAGAATTAAGGACATCTAATAGTGGTGTTGCTTTTTCCCATCCATATACAGTACATAGATTCGCCCCCTGCAGCATCATTCCACCCCAACATCCTACCCTGCTGTGTCAGCTAATCCAGACTGATCAGGATAAAACTGAACATGGTGCTGTTGGGAAGATGATAGAGATAAAACTCAGGACAAGGACGTAGAAAACAAAGGTCATCAGAGAAAAAAACATGCTATAGAAAATCATGAAAATTGGCTCTTTGCCATTGGCAAATTGCATTGAGTTCTTGTCTTGTCATTCTACCTCCATCATTGATGCATGCGTTTATAATCCAAACTCTGATGTGATTGTTCAGGAGATTGATGTAGACAGGTTTTCTATACCAGCAGCTCTGACTATATTGGAGTTTGCGATATAAACTGTACAGTATTAATGCACTAATGCTAATATTTTAATGTTTCCATAGTAACAACTTACACAGGAACGTCTGTGATAGATATGGTAGATATACAGTGAGGAGCCTCCAGTATCACTCTTTGTAACAGTCACCAGTAAAGCTATAACACGCAAAAAGCTTCCACTCTGTGGCTTCTCTGTAAGAAGTCAAGTCTTACAATACAAAGAAGGAAAAAAAACCTTTGCGTTAACTATGCTCCACATCCTAAAATGTATCTACAAATTGATAACACATATACGATATGGGCAAAAATATTTGTCCAAACCTGTTAATTATTGAATTCAGGTGTTTCACTCAGGCCGATTATCGCCAGCAAAGGTCAATCTTAATGCATCAGCATACCAAGACAATGCTATGCATCAACTTTGTGGCAACTGCTTGTTGAGGGCCCTTTTCTATTCCAACATGATTCCGCTCCAGGGCACAAAGCAAGGATAATAAAGACATGGTTTGATGAGTTTGGTGTTGAAGAACTTGACTGGCCTGAACACAGAGCCCTGAGACCTCTACCCCATCGAGCCCCTTTGGGATGAACTGGAACGGAGATTGCAAGCCACGCTTTCTCGTCCAACATCAGTGCCTGACCTCATAAATGCTCTTCAGAATGAATGGGCATGAATTCCCACAGAAACACTTGATCCAAAATCTTGTGGACGGCATTCCAAGAAGAGTGGAACCTGTTACAGCTGCAAAAGGGAGACCAACTCCATATTGAAGTATACAGTATGTACAGTATAATCCTCTGCTACACTAATGCACTTATCCCAGTGTTTTGCTTGGATGCCATCAAAGAAGAAAGTTTTCTCAGTACACCAGAGCCATGATCAGTCTGCCTGCTTTGCGTCTGAAATGCCGGGCTCACAAGAACTCCTTTAAGGCCCAAACATGTGGAAATGAATTGAGGCGAGGTGAGGCCTGGGAACGTAACAATAACTCCCAGCCGAGTTCCGGTAATGGGCAAGTGGTGCAGAAGGACATTCTGTCACACTTTCAAGCATCTGGCGTTTCACTCGCTAAATGTTCAGGGGAATTATGCAGTGGGCTCCAAACCACTTTGGCTGGGATTGTCATTCATGGATGTACAGCATTTCTTGAAATGTTTGCACTGTTCAAAAATTTTATTGCAGTCCTGGTTTGACTTAAGGGGCAACACATGCTTTTTGTATATTTGTTTTAAGAAATACACTCAAACAAGTCAAACCCTATGTTTTCTTTTTCACATATTTTATTTAAACATGCAGTGTCTTTTGTCCTCATGCTTAATCCATCATACATTCCTAAATGTCCTTCATCCTTCATCTCTAATCGTCTCCTTCTGAATCGTTCTCCAGTGAGGTCTGCTGTTTACTGACCCTTTTCTTTTATTCATGACAGTTAAGTGATGATAGAGATTAAGCCAAACCGCATTTAGAAGGAAGGGGAAAAAGAGGATGATGAATAATACAGGAATCATGAAGGAACTACATCATTTAAATAAAGGTCAATGTAATAAAAAAGGGAGGAAAGATGAAGATGGGTTAAGTCATTGAATGAGAAGAGAGAGTTTTTCTTTTATCTGTTGTTTTTAAGGGAAGGTCTGCAGAGTTCTTCACTCTGTCTTGGCGCTGTTTGTTCTCATTCATTAGAGGTTCCGAGCTCAACATCAGTGTTTACATGTCGAGGTGAGTCGCTCAATCTTGGTCTTTTTCATTTAACACCCTTGAATCCTGCAGAATATATATAACAGAAATAATTTCAGAAATACTATTCACATTTTATATTATTCTTCATTATTGCTTGATTTCTTGCTTTTTGTCCTTTGTCTGTTGTTGTAGCCACAGCTTAAAAAAGCCAATTAGATCTTCAACTATTGTGACCGCATATATGAATCAGCAGTAGACTGATAAACATAAACATAAACACTTTGGGGGACCTCTGTTAACCTATTAAAGAAATAGTAAAATATGTAACCTTCAACCTCAAAAATCTCATTAAACTAAAGAACAGATAAACCAGTGAGTGTGTGAATCTGGAATGATTGACAGATATTGTGACCTTGCTGATATTAACTGACCCTTTGTAAGCCTCATGCCTGCCCTCATCTTAGATTAGTGATATTTTTCACCGGCGCGCTTATTTTTGGGTTGATTTTCTTACTTGAAAGATGTCCTGAGATGGCATATTCACTTTTGGTCATGGTACTGTAAATGCTAAATATTATGAAAGTGGTATTAGTATATACTGTATGTTAAAGGTAGTTAATTCTGCCTGAGTAATCTGATTGGACGAGAGGTTTTCTACAAGTGGTGTATACAGTATATGTATCAGTCCACGTCACAGGTGTTTTAAAAATTAATTTATTTTTACCAGCATGGGTGAAAGTAGGTTGATACGGTGTACAGGACTATCATTTAGTAAAGATAAGCAGTTTAAGATGTTTGTGTATCAGAAAGAATTCTCATATTATTGTGGTTATCTGTTATAGACCCCCATCCCCCTGACCTTATAACTACTGTATCCCTGATATTTTATAAAAACTAAAAAACTCTGAATTCATCCTTTTGGGTGACCTAAACAAGAATTGACTGTCATGAATGTTTTAAATCTTGTGCAACTTATTAATGCACCAACAAGGCTAAGTCCTAAAGCACAAAATAAATATATCTTGCTTGATTTAGTTCTAACAAATACAGCATAAAAGTACATCTCAGCTGGTCTATTTTGTAATTATGTTAATCACTTCTGTTAAAAATAAAAGCATGCTTTATTTTGAAAAGATATTTATACTATGTGATATGTATTACAGTGATCTTATCAGAATTACACAGATCCCGGATATTGAACTGGCATAGCATTATTTTTCATGGCATTTAATGTTTTTGTTGATTTTTAATAAACATGTTCCCAGTAAAACATTTAGGACAAGAGCGAGGGATGATATCAGGTTCCCAGATAGTCTTACAGAGTTCATTTACTTAAGAAATAAATCTTGGGCACAAACTAGATTTTCACACTCTTCTGCTCGCTGAACTGTGTTTAAAACTCGAAGGATTAAGTGCACCTTAATTATCAAAAAGTCAGAATTAGATCTTTATCTTAAGCCAGTTACAAAGAATTTAAATAACCCTTTGAAATCTTGGAAAATTATTAAATCCTTGTCAGGTACACATGTTGCCTCAAGCATGCCTGATCGTATTCGGGTCAGTTCAGATGAAAGAAAAGACAAAACTGCCACGATTAGACAGTTTAGTGAACATTTTTATTTGTGCTACGTGAGTACGTACCATTTTAATAGGAGATGTATCCATCTTATGTTCTGACACTACAGAGATTAATGAGAATGTGAATTTATTTGATGTTGAAACTTATCTCAGTTGTCCAAGTTTTTAAACCTCTGAAGGTTATTAATTCCATAAAGTCTGTAGGTCCGTATAATCTGGATTCGTATTTATTAAAAATGGCAGATATTATTGCAGAGCCCGTTACTCATGTTTTTAATCTGAGTTTACTGTCCAATTCTACACTTAAAATTTGGAAAGTTGCTATTGTTCCCTTTCTTTAAAGGTGGTGATAGTTTAGAGCTAAACAACAAATTCTATACTCTCAGTCCTGGTTAAGACATTTAAATGCCAGGTAAACTTGCAGGTTAAGCCATTTTTACTTGATAACATTATAATAGGTATTTTCAATCTGGTTTTAAAATGCTGAGATGTTTTTATTTAAGATGTTTTCATTGCTGCTCTGGTTGTGACAAATGATCGTGCTGGACAGAATAGGACAGTGTGCTCTATCCAAGGCATTTTATTCGTTTGCTGCTAAGCAAAATTAGGGATGTTGGTTTTAGTCTTAAAGATATTGATTGGTTCAGAAGCTATTAAGTAGATTAAACTTACTGTAATGTGTTTATTCAGAGTCATGCAAATCTAACTAGCAACCTGGGTCCACCAGGGTTCTATGTTGGGGCCTATTTTGTTTACCTACTTTTATATGGGATTTGGTTAAGGATATTTTATTCATCCTTTCATTTATTTATTGTCTCTACTGCACAACTTTTTACAGGGCTGAGAGGAAAGCCTGGAGCTCATCCCAGGAGACTTTGGGTACAAGGTGAGGTACATCCCGGACAGGGTGCCAAGGACTGCAGGGCACACATGCACACACACACGCACTTCTATACTCATTCAAATATTATAGGCAATTTGGGAAAGGCCAATTAATCTGCATGTCTTTGGACTATGGGAGAAAACCAGAGTACCAGGAATAAACCCACCAAGCACAGGGAGAACTCCACGCACACAAATCAGTTTCAGGAGTCAATCCATCAACCCTAGAGGTGTAAGGCTTCGGTGCTAACTACTACACATCCATGGCACCTTGTTAAGGATATTAAGCTTGTGCATGGTATGTACAGTAAACTTGTGCAAGTTGCTAATTTCCCTCTGGGATTAATAAAGTTCTTTGAATCTTGAATCTAATTTGGTTAATAAGCATAAAGTTTAGGTTGGATTATATTTTCAAAATATATATTGTTTTACTTTGAATAATAAAAAAAAAAACTGCACCCTGCAACTTTATCTTTAATCGAAATGCCGAGTCTCTTACTCACCATTATATTCTCTATGACTGGGTAGGTTGGACATCATTGACCACTCGCAGAAATCAGCACTAGTTTATTGTTATCTATAAAGCAATAATAGGCAAAGTTCCAGCTTATCTTTGTACTCCCTGTCTCAGCTCTGGTGGTTATCAGCTGCACTCTTCCAGGTGGTTGCTTTTAAGACACCCTGAGTTTATAATCGAGCTGGGGAAAGTGCATGTTCTTACCAAGCACCTTGGTCATGAAATGATTGCATGCAGTTGTTTTCTTGAAAGATCATGTGTTTAATTTTAGATATTTTAAAGATTTTTTTTATTTTTGTAACCCTATTTTCCTAACCCTCCTGTTGCATTAAAGTCATGCTGAAATTCATTACAACAGCACAAACTTTAGTGTAATCTTGCTTAATTACTACTTGTTTATGGTCCTATAATAAAGAAGAGAAAAATGTCCAAAAACATCAATAAAAAAAGTTTTACACAAATAAATGTGTTAAATCCTACATTTTATATATATATATATATATATTAAAAAAAAAAGTTTATTTGCTTTAATTCTCTGCATTCTTGTGGTCAGGAACCTTTGAGGTGATCAACAATGAAATTATCAGCTGTCTGAAAGTATGTTACAATTTATATAGTTAACTTATTTTGAACAGATTATACTGTATTAAATTTGTAAATTAATCTTATGCGAGGTTGTACATCCTTAGCAGTTATGTTTTTGCATCCTATTCTGTTTAAAATGTAGGACCTCAACACAAACCTTTCCCGCAGATCTTTCCTTCTTTCCGTTATTGGATGAACAACAGCCCTGCTCCTCTCCACTTTCAGCTCACCATCCAATTTACCATGTGACTAATTGATTATTCATTCTTCCACACTGTGTGAGGTTAATATTACGGTTTCCTATTTGCAGGGTGGACACTCATTCAGTCAGCATTAGATTGGAGCCGGAAGTCATTTGGGAGTGACGACCATGGGCGGAAATCCATATGGTTGACTGTCTGAACTTATTTGTAACATGTGACTTAACCCAGCGCATTTCTACATCCCCCAGGAAGGAAGGAGAGAGGCTGAAAGAGAGAGAGAGGGAGAGAGCAGGAACGGTTCTAAAAATAACAGTTCCTGCCCACCTGGTGCTTGCCGCTGGATATCGATCTTCTTAAATAACACTGAACCAAAAAGTCATGACCTTAAGCTAATTGTGTGTTTGAGCAGCAGGGTGGAATGTCGCTATTTTACAAAGTTCATGCATTGATTTTTCCAACAGTCAGGTTGTACTTGTAGATGAGGCATAAGAGACTTTTCATCCTGATGTGCTGGACTGTTTGCATTAATTTTGACATGTGTAATTGGGCTGCTTTCTGCACTAAAATCGCATGAGTATTCTACAAAATAATTGTGCAATGCTCCCAGGCAGAGGACCTTACTGTGGTCACAAAACAAAGACATAGAGTATATAACACATAACTTTATCCATTTTCAAAGGTAAAAGGATGAATAAAAAATAAAGAAAATTTACCCAAAGACTCCTACTGACAAGTGGACAAATAAGGTGCATGTGGTTTGTCACGTATGGGCGTAGTCTCTCCAGTGGTAACCACAATATAAATCCTATAGATCTTCTGACATCATGATATCTCTCTACTATGGTCCTGCCCACTTCTGCGCAGCCAAAGGGACATTATTTATGGCCAAAACTCACTTACAAATTGCTCCTATTCGAAATTGCCTACAACCAGTCCACACAAGCTACAGATGACCTAGCTTCTAACACGAGGCTGAATCCCAAATCTCTAACATCTGATCAAGAGCACTACTTGGTGTGTCCGTACATCCTACGTAGCACACTAGCTTTCCATTTAAGATTATTCGGGATTCAACCACAAAACATTTAGTTTGGATCAGAAAGCTTGGAATGTCAATATTAGTAAAATTTACCTACACATCATTTTATGAAGCATAAAGCACAGCATATTCCATATTCCACAGTATTTGCAACAAAAGGCGCTGAATGAGCTAACGCTAATGGTTTTGCTAGCAAACAGAGGAATTCAGGAGGAATTACATACTTTTACACCACCTGACATAATCAAGTTCTGCAAATTAATATCATGATTACCTTTGAATAAGTCCGTCACATACTGCATATTAAAATAATTAGCAGATCAAAAGCTATCATTTGCAAGGTTTCTCTTTTGTCTGTGTGACAGGTTATGTTTTTGTTGGTTAACGGTACTTCTGCTGTCCACTGTCAAGGCCGACATCCCGGTAGTCACATGCCGTTAAAAAGTCTATAGCTATTTAAAATTAAACAGTATACTAAGCATTGTAAAAATAAGTTATTCGTGTCTCAATGACATGCTAGTTCTTGTATTAGATTTGTTAGAAAATTAGCAGAGCAAACTAATTTTACAAGCGATTTAACCCTCACAGGAAACACTAACAATCTCAATACTTTAATACAGATGTTTCCAGATGTTATAGATGCAGGGTATTTGGGTGTGATAAATAATTGAGCTCAGCATTGCCCTGCCGCTATATGAATAATCATGCATCTTCCTATTTCAGGCCAACTGTCAAAGCTATACAGATTAGCGCAATTCGTAGACAGCTAGCTAATTCCTTTTATTCAAAGGGGAGAAAGTGTGAAGTTTATCACCCCTTTAAATCCATGCCATTAACATTAACTGGGAGCAATCATTGTGAGATGTTATTAACTCATATTTGACCCCGTCGTTGGCAAATGAATGAAATATAATTTGGAGAGAGAGAGAGAGAGAGAGAGAGATCTCAGTGTGACAGGATTTTCAGTGTAAGATGTATATCCTTCAGGAAGGATATTCCCTATATTTAGAAGATAAGTGCTCCTCCTCTCTTTTCTTTCTTTCCTCATCTTTTGTCTCTGAGAGTTTTTTGTCGTTTGGCTGATTGAAGAGCATTTTTTTTCTTTAATGCATCTCTTTTAATCCAAGAGCTTCAGTGTTAAAGAGCTCAGGGACCCATCAGGGAACTCTTTAAAAGGAAGAACCTTATAGATGAGGTGAGCTCTGTGTCAGTGAGGGTGCCTACCATGACAATATTTCAGGGAAAGATCTAAGAAGGAAATTGACTATTGTGCAGTACATTTATAGAGGCTGTGCAGTTATAGAATTGTCCTGTAGCACTGGTGCTTACCGTACCTGCTGGTTTATACTGACACTGTCTTGAAATGGATATTCGAGCTTTATCTGTTTTGCATCTGATCATCTGATTCCAGTCTTGGCTCGGACTTTCATAATATCATGCCTATGATCAATTCAGACAGGATTAGATTTTCAGATAGTGGTGATTTCATGAGATGCATCAACCCAAAGCAAGACAGTAGGATCGTCCTCCGTCAGAAGGACTTTAAAGGATCAAAGTCAATTTGAGCAAATCTATGAATTATAGCAATAATAATTTTATATAAATAAATAATATTACATGCTTCAAACAAGGAGTCCTGAATCCTAGCTAGCTGGTTGCTTGCGAAAAATGACGTCAAGCTAGTATTACAGTACTTTATGTCTTTAATGCCCTTCCCATGTTTCTAAATTTAATCCTCTATTGGTATGTTCACAAGACCATAAGAAATCATAGGGGAACTTCACCAGAAGTGAATAAATAAAATTAGAATTCTCTATTACAATTAGAATAAATTAAAATAGAGTTAGAGCTAAAAAAAAAAAACATTGTACCGATGTGTACTTTGGTTGTGGATGGATCGTAGTGCTTCTCCGGGACATCAACTCTGTGCATCTTTACTGCTTCTTTTCCGATAGATCATAGAGTCCAAAAATCACTATGATTTAGTACTATTTAACTCTGAGCCTCCCTGAACTTACAATTACTCAAGACCACCACCATCGTCTACATGCTCAGATAAACATTCACCTCTATAAAATGGGACTGGGCTGATAAACACACATGCATACTGTACACACTGATCTACAACCATCCAGCTGCTATTTGCACAAGGACTCTTTCTTGTCTCTGCTGCTACTCACAAAAAATGCTTACTGTTTTTTTTTATCTATCATGATATTAACTTGCATAACCTCAACCCACTATCTCGGTATATCACAGTTTATTGCCTTGTGTCGTGTTGTCGTGTTGCTGCTCCAGTTCACACATTTTCACGTGCACTTTACTGTATGTTGTTTCGTGTTATCTTTTGTATAGTAATATAGAATAGTTTTTGATAATATTATGGTGTAAATTTGGTTGTCCTAGCTGTAACAACGCTGGTCTCACGAGGGGCAAAGCCACGCAAAAACACTCTGCACGGTTCAGAACAGGCAGATCCGCAGGCTGCTACCATGTGGAGTTCTGAACAGGCAGAGATGTGGCCATTTATACACGCGGTATAAATGGCCACATCTATCGATAATCTACGATAATCTGTTATACACACTATGACCAAATAATCATAGCAAGTCCAAACAATTCATCATAAGAAAGGCCTAAATAGTTCAAGCTCCGCACGGTTCATAGCAGAGTCAAAAGTACCATGTAAGTGATTCATGGATACATCATTACATTCTGTGTCTAATTTGTAGCCAGTTCAAAGTAGATTATGGCAGGTGACATCATCTTTGAGTCAAGTGACCACAACGGTCAATTAAAAACAATTCTCCTTGATTTTACACACAGATCAGGAATAAGAGAAACGCCATTTAGTCTACAGTTTTAATTGTTTCATTATATTTAATCATTTCATTATTGAATTATTATCTCGACAATTTATTGCAGAGTTTTTGTTTTTTTCCGGCTTCCAAACTAGCAAATTCTCTTCATTTTTAAAAGACAAGACAATTCCAAATAATCTTTAAGCAAGTCTCACATGCCAGCAAGATGGCGCTCCCTTGAGGTGGGTACTTAGTAACACGTTATATATTATCAGTCAGAGGTTTTAGGGGAATTCTGTACTTTGAAATCAGACGTTTTCACAGACTTCTTTCAGGGCCAGCGAATAATCAAGCTGCATTGTCTGTACTGTACTGTAGCTCTGCCTTTGTTTGCACACATATTTGTTTTGTCCAGGAGACACCTGTAGAGAATTCAGATTAAATCACAGAGACTCGTCTAGACTAGACGACTTTGACTTTAACTGCAAATATTCGTCTAACTGTTCCATGACATGTATTTCTACAGTACCTTTACACTTACATTTGGCAGATGCTCTTATGCAGAGGAACTGGTTCCTAGGTTACTAACTAAGTACCATAACCATCAGTCAAACATTTCTAAAAAGGATGTATTTATTCATTTATTTGTTTGTTTGTTTGATTATTTGTTTCAGTGGGGATTAACCCAAATATCTAAGAAGAAACATCCAGGAGACAGGAGATCCACAAATGATCAAGCACTGGCTGTCGTCGTTGTTCTTTACCATCGTCTTTGTCTCTCCAGTCAGGAGTGACACTACATATCTTTAAAACTTCTTGTCGATATAACAAAATATGGCTGTGTGTGATCTCCAAATGAAAAAGACATCCTCATGGTTTATTATAGCCACAGGCAGGCGATGGCGAACATCAGCTATACTGTGAGCTTTGAGCCTAACCAATGCAGCAGGGTCACGTAAGAGCTTTAATTTGTTTCTGCTGGAAGTCATTAAAGCTGAACCTTTGCACTGTTTGTGCTGCTTTTCGTAAGACTTATTAAGTCCCGAGCTAAATTACTCTGTTAATACTGATCCCCCATTTGGATAGAATTAATTTGTGTGCCGGCGGATTGAAAAACAGGCACCTGATTCTCGCTGTGTTTCTGCACAAATGAAGAATCCATCAGACGAGTCGATGAAGCGACCAGTAAACATGACATCGAGACAGCAGTGAAATTTTAATGGATTTGAAATTAAAGCGAGATACTCACGAGTCATACATTTCAAATATCTGATTTCTGCCACTAGAACACAGATCAACAAACACTTTTATCTTCATCTGCCACTGCCTGGTGGCTGCCTGGGTTTTTAGCACCGAAAGACGTATTTGCAGAAATGCTGTTCGATGCTACTTTCACTGGAGGTCAGGAACTCATTTACACTTCTTTCTTTTGGATAAAAAAGGGGTGAAAGGTGGCACAGGGGATTTTAGAAGGAATAAAGGCTCACTCTGGTCTGCAGTAATCAGCTCTGAAGTGATTCACCAAAAAGCAGTCCAGATACAGGAGCAGGTCTTAGTCCAGTGTCCATCAGTCACAATTACATATGTTTTAAGCAATGCTTTTAGTCCTTCCACTCATTTCTCATGATTGTTTGTTTTGTCCATATAAAAAAAAATAACAGTGATATGTTAATTACATATGATATACAGTGGATCCGGGAAGTATTCACAGCGCATCACTTATCGGGTTCTTGGTCACCTCCCTGACTAAGGCCCTTCTCCTCCGATCGCTCAGTTTAGATGGAGTCCTGGTGGTTTCGAACTTCTTCCACTTACGGATGATGGAGGCCACTGTGCTAATTGGGACCTTCAAAGCAGCAGAATTTTTTTTGTAACCTTCCCCAGATTTGTGCCTTGAGACAATCCTGTCTCGGAGGTCTACAGACAATTCCTTTGACTTCATGCCTGGTTTGTGCTCTGACATGAACTGTCAACTGTAGGACCTTATATAGACAGGTGTGTGCCTTTCCAAATCATGTCCAATCAACTGAATTTAACACAGGTGGACTCCAATTAAGCTGCAGAAACATCTCAAGGATGATCAGGGGAAACAGGATGATCAGGGGAAACAGGATGGTCAGGGGAAACAGGATGCGCCTGAGCTCAATTTGGCAAATGCTGTGAATACTTATGTACATGTGCTTTCTCAATTTTTTTATTTTTAATAAAATTTGCAAAAATCTCAAGTAAACTTTTTTTCATGTTGTCATTATGGGCTATTCTTGTGCATGCTCTTGTTACATCTAGAATTGATTATTGCAATGCTTTATTTTATGGGCTTCCTTCAAAAG
>JAQMYJ010000038.1:2871686-2884828 GCA_030014305.1 Clarias laeviceps
GAACAATGTATGAAATGATGTCACAGTATAACTTACTATTATTATGCTAAATGCTTAACCAACAAACTTAATGCTTAATGCTCAACTAATAATCCTTAATGCTTAACTAAAGAAATAGAAATAAAAACAACAAATCACAAAATGAAATATGGCTCTTACACACGCCATCCTGTTTTTTGTAGATGCATGGAAACTGCACTTAAACAACAATTATATCATAAGATATTGTTTCTCGTATTCAATTCAATAAATCTTTATTTGTATAGCTTTTTTAACAATAGCCAAAAGAAAATCATGAAAATGTGTATAAAATGTGATAAAATGTGTAAAAAGTAGATAGATGTCCCTGAGCAGCCGTTGTGCTTCCCCGACTCACGTGTTACTGACTGCAGTCTCTTGACATACACTTACCTTTTGGTTACCTAGGGGTCTTAGAGGCTGTAAGGTGGTGACCCCACTGGGTCATGCATATTGTGTGGTCATATTGTGTGGTCATTGGCTTCACCATGTATGTATACATAGTGTACTCTTTCACACTCCTGAACAACCTACAGCATAAAACAATGCTAAATAATGATAATCAAACTGAAATATATATATTTTTTTTACGCAGAAGAAGATATCAAGAGGAGGAACATAGCATCTCCCTAGTATAGAAGCAAAAAAACAAAAACTCAATAGCTTATCATGACGAGATTTTTGCTTGCAGCAGACATAGGCTAGGGGAGAAAAAAAATATCCACAGATGATTCTTTTTGAGTGAAAATAACGGAGAAAAAAAATCAATAATGCAATAAAAACAGTTAAAAAATATAGTTGCAAGATTGGGCCCAAGCACCTGCTCTATCACCACCCAGGTGCACCAGAAAGACAGTAGGCATAATGGACACGTGAATTTAAAGGAAAAATACCAATACCAAGTTATTAGCTACCTTTTTTCCAAGTTTAAGGCATTTCCATGGCTGAATCATTTGACAAATCAAAAACCCCTTCACAATTTTGCATCCTCAATAAATCCCTTAGGCAGTGTTAATCAAATTCCATTAAGCGCATTTTGCAAACAAGCCAAAATAACTGACTTCCTGTTGAGCCCATGACATGCACAGCAAAAGCTGTTCAGCTCATTGAGATCTACAGTAAATGTATACCTGGGTTTTACATGTATCCGTGCAACTGCGTATGAGCTATGCAGCAGAATCTCCTGTAAAGACCCTGTGCCTCACCCAGATGCCCAGATGTTCAGGTATCTTAATGGCAGCAGATTCCAACAGATGTGCTGATTTTTAAGACTTTTTGAGAATGTTATACCTGCTGGAAGCAAATACTTAGAAGAACAAGAGGGCCGTCACACAAATACTGTATACTTCATACTTTAAAGTGAAACCAAATTCAATCCTCCTCTACAGCCTGATTTGATCTGAGCTAACTGATGTAGATCACTAATGCTTGTGCATTCATCTATTATCAAAATCAACTCAATACAGTAGCCTCAAGGTCACTGTTTATCCACAAATTACCATTAAGAGAGCTAAAAACATTGGGTGAACCAAACCAGCATTACGTTTCTGGTGAATGAATGCATAAAACCATTCGACATTAACATAAGAGTTCAAGCACAGTAAAGTTTTAAGCACTAACCATGGCTCAGGCGTACTAAGAAAAGTTTCTACCTTGATGCATTAGCGTAGCAGGGGATTATAAAGAGAAATAAATGGAGATTTTACTCTCCGCACAATGAAAAATGTCCAGGTTTGACTTGAGCACACCTCATACATTGTTCCAGGATGTTGCTGATTGATTAATAGTACAGAATAGACTACTCATGTAAGTCACAATATTGCTACTACATCATATTCATTCTCATATTCAGGATGAAACCATTGGCATTAATGCATCCCAACTCATACTGACATAGCATATTAAATCAAGTCTCATTTTTCCTGAGAGATTTGGCCCACGTGAATAAACTGTAATTACTCCGAAATTGTGAGCAGTGCAGCTTCCTGTGGAGTTTCCTGTAGAAAAGCATCTGCAGGGCTACAGGGTAGACAGATCATGTTGTACACACACCAGTGTGAAATCAGTGTGAATCTGCCTGTCATGGTGAATAAATAAGGCATTTCATACCATGATGATTATTATTTGTTTCAGCATTTAAGTGCAGACGGCTCTGCTGTTTCTCGTAACCGTTGGTAAGAGTCAGCTGCCGCTGATCTGTCTGCAATCTCCGCTAAATACACTCAGCGCTCGTACACATTTTACTTGAAAAAGAGTCGGTTAATTGATCCCTGAATGAAAATGAATTAAAATGTGTGTTATGTAGCAGATGGTCAGTCAGCTGCTGGCCTGTGAGAATTTTGATAGACGAATGACTCATTAATCAAACGTATTGTCTTTATTTTACAGATGTCTACTGATCTGAGGACAGTTAAAGATGTATTTGGTTTATACTGCATAGCACCTCAAACAAACACAATACGTCTATAATCACATTCATGTTTAAACAACGACTGAATTACTTATTTCGCTAAAACTGTATGACATGACATGATCAATCCGCTCAAAATAAAATGCCTTTAAAAGCGTGCTTGGTCATGTGACTAGAAATTGTTATAATATTTATGTCTGACTCAGAGATGCCAACAAACGTGAACAGACGCTATCAAGAAGAAACGTCAAGTAGCGCCAAACACTGTTTAGTCACGGTGGAGTTCACTTTACAGATCAGGGTGAAAGGTCACATTATTTTTATGCACTTTGCATTCATTTGCATGAATCAATATTCGATAATACTTGCAGTTTCATGCTATGCCACAAATGAAACAAAGCAAAAAAAAAATGTACATCTGTATCTTTTTCGTTTCATACCTTTTCGATCCCAAAAGTCTTGTACAATACGTTTTTTTTTGCTTTGTTTCATTTGGCAGAACCTTGGAGGGCTGAGCCGAGTACATTTTTAGTCACATCCATATAAACCGAGCAGGAGGAGATTAGAAATGATAATCGGATTAATGATGCATTTAATTTGCGCGTTGTGGTGTGTGTCGAGTTGGTGCAGTTACAATAGATAGATAGATGGCCATACAGATAGATAGAACAGGTAGATACTGTAGATGACCATCGCTTTCATCCTCCAGGAAAGTACAGTATGCTTCTCTTCATCTTAAATCAGAAGAATCTACATGATAAAAAAAAAAAAAAAAACTCTCCTCTGAATGATCTCATGATGCTTTTCCATTGTGCTAGAAAACTGACCAAAATTAATAAGAAAAGCGGGGACATGGGGCAGGGGGTTGGGCAGTATATCAGGAAATAGACTTCAAAGATTTTCATTTCTATATGTTTGTATTTGAGGCAGTGGAATGTTGCTGTTCTTCTATAATATTATAGTTGGGGTGCTCGAAACTAATTACACACTGGCAGAAAGCACGGGATTTTTCAGCTAATTTACGCTGCCTTAAAGAAACTACCTTGGTGGCTTCAAAGCTCGTATTCACCCAGTGAAGAACCAAAAAGACAGCACACTTGAGCAACAAAAGAGCTCAAAAGAGCACCTCATACAAACACCCCACCCCACCCCACACCGCGCACCCCTCACCCCCACCCCACCCTAGTAGGGTTGTACACTTTAACATATCTGTCTAGTATTAAAACATTCCATCACAGTGAACTCGTCTCTAATACAAAGGCTTATAATAGAAAAAAAAAAACGTCATTTTCTCATTGATGAACCTTTTTCCTTGGCTTTGTGTGCACTTTCTGAGATTTTGCTGAGACCCGCATTCCATATGAGCTCTCTTGGCCAGCATGCTAGTGTTTAATTAGGCATGTTTAATTTTGTTACCTTCTAATGTGCAACGTTTGTTTCATTATACGCTACATTAAATTTCAATTACGTTATGTTTATAATTTTGCATGCCTTAATTACCTGAAATTAGAAATGGTGGGACAAATCGATAGATTTTGACCTGAGAGCAATACACTAAAATATAAGTATCATAAAAAATGTTTATTTTTATTTTTTTTTTTATTTTTTTTTATGTTAAAATGCGCTCGTTTCAGTGCCTGAACTGTTGAGGTGAAGATTTCAGCACCAACTACATGGGACAGGGTTCAACAAAACATCAACAAGTGTTCAACACAGCCCAGGGACAAAAACCTCCAACATACATTCACAGCTGGAAGGAAATTAGTGTCACTTTACATCCTGATTGTTCTCAACTGCCAGCTCATCATAGGAGCAATAAAAAGACTATCTGCTCAGAGGAGGAGAGGAACAAGAAGACAGGAACACAGTAATTGTATAAATCTGAGAAAGATGTCTTGTTTCTCTTCCTCACCAGATTTTACTGCCTGATCCATGGAAATCATAAAGACTAGAATACTGAAAGCAGTTTATCACGGGTCTGAGTTACTGCAACTTTTAAATATTTTACATGTTAAAACATTGCAATAAGGTTTTGAATAAATAATCTGATTATCCTAGAAGGTGCTAAATACTACAGTACATTTGAATATTAAAATCCTAAAATCACACTTTGGGTGTATGTTGTGCTGTAGGTACAATACACACATACACATGGACAGAAGTGAGAAAATATGGCAGTGAAAAACAAACCTAAAAGGTTTTCTACTTGAGAAAAAGTACAAAAGTACTCACCTTCAATTTTACTTAGTTATGTATAAAAAGTACTGAACTGGTATTACTTCACAGGAGCTTTCTCTCTCTCTCTCTCTCTCTCTCTCTCTCTCTCTCTCTCCCGTCTCCTCTTCTAATTTCAGACACCTGCTACATGACTTCATTGAGGGAATGCAAACACTGCAGTTACATATAATAGTTGGCAAATGGTGGAATTTCCGCCTCAAACACAATGCAATCCCATGAATAGATGTAGTTAATTAGAAAGTATAGATATTTCTTGTGGGATGCAGTGGAGTAAAAGTAAAAATATCAACTAATAAAACTACTCAAGTAAAGTACAGAAACCTGAAAACTGTACAAAGTGACAAAGTAATGTACCCAATTGCCTTCCGCCTCAAACAGTAGGCCAAAGTCACAATGCGGTACAAACCTCAGTTTTGAAGTCACAGTTTTGGTATAATGAAGTCATGAACGTAACTTGTAAACGTACAAATTTCGTGAACAGTCGCAAACTGACCATCATTTCCTGAACGCATAACAAATGCATTACGTCATTTACTTTTATCTCTTAAACATAAATGAATTAACTTATTGATAATTGATTAATATGTGCTAAATAAGTTGTTTAAAAATAGTGACATCACTGTCTATTTTCACTGCCTCTGTTGATTGGGCTGTTTCTATTTCCTACACAGAATACTAGAAATGCAATAAATGAGTTTTTCATGATATAATATATCATGACCACAAGTTATGTCCGTTTTGTTTTTTTTGTTTTTCTTCCAGAATCCAAGTTTTCCAGTTCACTTTTTGGAAAAAATAAAATATACCTCACTTACCCCTAATATTCATGTGGATTTATTCCTAGTTCTCCAAAAAGTGTCATGTCGATGGATGGTTAGATGGATTGTTTACCCATAAACATGTGATGAATGTCATCTCATCTCGGGTTTGTTCTCATGAAGAATAAATCAGGATGAAGCTGATAAAACTCTTCCCCACCCCAGGGCTACAGGATAAAATATTGACCTGACATACAGTCGAGCTTTTCAGTCTGAATTCAATAGCCACATTTTTTAATATATATTAAGTTTCATACAAAGGCTGGAGGTTCAGAGGAAATTGAATCTATAGTCTGGATCCCCCAAACATTGGAAAGGCTCCTGGGGCTCACTTTCTCTCAGCGATGCTCATATTGATCATCAGTATTATTAAGTTTTGCTATATCATGTATAGTCAGAGACAGGATTATTGTTGTTATTAGAGGATTTCTAACTCGAGTCACAGTATGATCCATTGTGTGTTTTTTCTTTAATGTGCATTGAAATGTTCACCGCTTGAGCCAGATGCAGAGATTTCTTGTCTTATTCCATGACTGTATAAATTACATTGCGCACATAAGAATCAATTACAGGTCATTTTAGTAATTTAAAAGTATTATCTGTAATCAAGCTATTTGTTAACAGAGTGCACACTCACACACACTCACACACATCTTAAAGTCAGGATTCAGAATCCAATTGATTAGAACTCACAGGAATAATGATAAGATGCGCAAGTCAGGCGTCCTCTCTGTCTGCCTTTCATTAGCACACGGTGGAGCGTCTCTACACTCTCATTAACACACACTCTCTCCTGGGGCTGAACCGTCTCCGTGTGCTTCCGCTGGACTAATTGAGGATAAATATCCCGAACGACAAGAGACAACGGAGTGCATTACATATCTTTTCCTCGGTTTATCCAAAGCTTTGAACTTCACAATCCGATCCAGGTTAGAATGAATAGCTCATGGGTTCACTAACAGTGCTGGGGTTTGAACCAATAATCTTTCTGGTCACTCTTTGTGGATGAGATCTTTGCCGAGAGGTGTACATCATGATAATCTGGATTCTAATGTACTGTAGCCTCCTTCTCGCTTTCTCTCTCTCTCTCTTTTTCTCTGTTTTACTCTGACAGAACAAATCAATCCTCCTCAGTGCACCCAGCTAACAAGTCACGCAAACACTTGTGTACTGCTCTCTCTCTCTCTCTCTCTCTTACACACACACACACACACACACACACACACACATTGAGTGACAGTGTGAAGAGAATTGAGCCATTTTTGACGCAAATAGATCCAGGACCAGATGTGTTCTTGTAACTCTTTAAACACTAGTCTGAAATATATATATATATATAATAGTAATTAATAACTGGTTCTGCCCTTCTCACATGTTTTGTTATGCTCTAGTAAAGTGGATTACTAGGAGTGTAATGACTAGATGATTTGGACTAATGCATCGATTTTAAAAGGCAACAGCTAAAATAAATCGAAGTCAACGATCAACAAAAATATTGTTTATAATTATAACTGATGACACATGGTTCATATTTAGCATCAGTTATTCCAATGCTGGTCCTATTGTATGGCTTCCTGGGGCTTAAATATCTCTGAAGCTGCATAACGTTTTTATCTTATAGTTGTAACATAATAAGCTTTATGGCAGTCCATTAATTAACACAAGTTGTCTATAAGTCAGATATTCGTATCCCTGGGACTGCCTATAAATAAATCAACAGGCACACAAGTTTGTCACATTAATATCCTGTATATAGGAACTATATAAATACTCTCATTATCATTCATCAATTACTAGTAAGCCTGATCCGGAATTCACACATTCAAGCACAAGCACAAGGTCCTGGCGCGAATCATATCATGACCGCAATATCTACACAGTCCCTCAGAATGCTTTAAAAAAGCAGAAGCAGTATTCCTGTCCGCCCATGGAGCATGAGCGATGCGTTTGTAAACCTTGCTAGGTCTTCTTTCATTCCGCGCTATATCTCCGTTACGATCAATAAATCGTCTTCATCCTCTTATTTTATGTAGGAAGTGGGTTGAACGAGGCAGGAAGGTGCTGTCATACACTTTACAGCCCGCTTTAAAGCAGGTTTTGATCACCCAGTGGAACGCCAGGGCAATAGTGAGGAGATCCTCAGGCTGGATATAAGAGATACGAGGAATAAATCACATCTCAGATGCTGTATGCGCTAACTTTCCACCAAAATGATTTCACATTTCAGTGCCAACTTTGGATGAGTCTTTTTTTTTATTTTATCTAGCTAGATGATTTACTCAGAAACAATCCATCCACATACTTATCAGCTCAGCTCCACAGTTGCCCCAGTCATAGTGGTGACAGAACTGAGCTAATAACTGAGGAATGGCTAAGGAAATACTTGTGTGAAGCTCTGACCAGTCCAATCTAGATTAAAATGAAGATTTCCACGTGCTGCTAATATTTTTGATGGCTCTAGACTGGCTGGTCGTTACATCAATCCACCCCTAGAGCCCTGCTAACTGCTGCTTCATGGACAAAATTTTGATGAAAAGCTATTGACCTCACAGAAAAAAGCTCTGAAGCTGCGCAAATGTTACACTACTACAACATCACTCTCACCAACTGGTTCTTGGACTGCCCTGGCTTGTGGACTGGAACCTCAGAATTTCTTGACTTATTTTAATCTCATGAGCTCGTGACCCATTGCTCTTGCTCTTACTGCTGAAAACCAGTAAGACCATCAATCCAATCCTACTGGCATTGCTAAGAAAACCAGTTGGCAGCTGAGAAACTTTCACTCTCCTGGTTTCAGCCTTTGCTGCAAAAACAGAAAAAAAGATGAGAAAGGCAGAGCTTTCTCTTTCAACGACCCACAGATATGGACTAGTCTTCCAATTAGTGTTCAGATAGTGTTTAAGTCCAGGCTGAGAACTTATTTCTTCTGTCAAAGCTTTTGTGAAAAGTTTTCTCTAGGCAAAAGCAGAATATTTTAAAGGTTCATGGGCATAGACTATTTTGGTGAACTGGGATAAATAATTGGATGTTGTCTTCTCATACTGTCATGAGTTCACTCAGGTTTGTTGACGGCAAAGTGGCTGGCTGCTTTATGTCCCAGTGAGCCCTCAAGTCTGGGTTTCCTTCTGGTTCTCTCTTTTAGTTATGCCTCGCTTGCACAAAATATATACTGTCCCTTCTTTTGCTCTCTCTATCTCTACACATGGTGTTTCTGAGATACCAGTGATTTTGACCACTCTTGGTCTCTAGACCTGTATGATCCATTCTGGTGCTCTACTTCTGGAGTTCTGCTTCTGATAATGGTCTGCTTATAGATATACCTCACTGCTGAGAAAGGTTTCACTTAGAAACAGTGAAGATAGCTTTGGACTTCATTTGATACAACCCCGTTTTCTATGATAGTTTGTGACTTCAAATACCTCAAACAGTTTTGTAGCAAGGTCTCAAAATCAATGAACAGTTGTTTATCTCAAATATCAGTTGGTAAGCTCACCTAAATGAGCATTGTTTCCAAAATGAGTCTGGTTCCTCTCAAGGTTTTCCTCATGTAATCTGATGTTTTTTTGTTTTTTTTTTCCTTTGCCACCTTGCACCCGGCTTGCTCATTTGACCAAGCTATAAATATATGCAAATTAAATTGAATGATTCTGGCTTTATGTAAAAACATGTCTAAGCATATCTCCCAAGTGGTGCAACAAAAAGTTCCCTCTATCATGTTGAAGATTGAAGTACCTAAATATCAAGAGCAACCTGACCATGGTCTCTGTGTAGGTAGGGTATATGCCCATAGGACCAGACCTGTTAATTCAAACACCATTAATCTAGATCAGAGGTTCTCAACCTTTTGGAACTAAAGCCCCCCCAAACCTCCCCTATCATGTTTTACAAAGAAGCGCAATTCGCGGTTCAGTGTTGGACAACGCAAGCCTCAGGTCATCTTCCACCTGGAGCCGATTTTCGGTTAATAAGCTCCGCCTCTCCAGAACGACAGAAAAATGCACAGAGAGAGGAGCGCATTTTTCACCCCAAGCTGAGCATGTTTTCTTCCAAATCAAGCAGGGTTTTTCCATTTTTCCATGTGTATTCTACCTGAAAGGTGAAATGCAATAAAATACACCCAGTGCCCAAATAATGCATTGTCTCTGTTTTTTCTTGAAAACAATTTGCGCCCCTCTTCCGATCTTTCCTTGTGTTGGTTTCCAGCCCTCCTGGACTGTAGGTAAATATGCCTGGTCTTATATCCCATAAGCAATCACATCGTAGCCCCTCATGTAATAACAGAAAATTGATAGGGGTTTCTTTTGTAAAAAAAGAAAAACAGTGGACTCCGGCTTTGTATTGACTACCAGACGGTCTATGCAAAATGCTGCATCCCTCATCCTCAAACTCTACATTCAAACACGAGTACACCAAACTGGACCTATGAAGCAATTATTGGAGATAACCAGAGAACAGCATCCTTTGTTCTTGTGTCCTCTGCGATGTCATTTACATTTTGTCATTACCTATATTTAAGACGTTTTATTTAATTTGCCATTGTTGGTGAAGTACAACCAGTCCCAAGTCCATAAGCTTGGAGCTGATGTTAAAATCAGTCCATCAGCTTGGAGCTGACATTAAGTTTTAATAAATAACGTTTTTATTTTATGGCACTAACATGCATGTGCACACACAAACACACACACACTTTGTGAAGCAATGCTCCACTTTCTCAGAATACTAATGCCATGTTGTGTTTAGTTATCCAACCTTCCTGAGATTTAAGTTTTCTCGCTGTTTCATCCGGGTCTATTCGAGCTCATCATTAGCTCAGTGGGTTGCTACCTTTGTACAGTTATGTGTTTTTTTCCGCTTTTTTGTTTTCACACTTTGAACTTACTTTGTTGTTGTACTTTATGATAATATGTCCCAGGGACAAGCTGATAAACACTATTCACACACAGAGAATGGAGTGGTTAACCTTACAAAAGGATACAGAGAGGTAAACATTGAGTAGTAAAGGTGTCTGATTTAAAAATACGCCATTGATCCAAATTGTTTTGCAGATAAAACTCAAAACATTGACTGTGGCAATAAAGAATTACTTTATTGCAGTGGGTTGCAGTGCATCCGCAGTCTATAATTTTGTTTTATATACTGTATGGAAGCATTTGTTTGTTTACTGTACATAAGGATAAGTGTGCCACTGTTTTCAAAACTGTTTTGTTATATAAGACATACTGTATGTGTTGATCTTAAGCATACATGATCAGAAATAACATTACAAAACATTATGCCTAGTATTGTGCGGGTTTTGCTTGTGCTACCTGAGCAGCTCTGGATTTCTAAATTAGACCTCTAAGGCGGGGTGTCCAATTTAGTCATATCCAGAGGGTCCAGAGCACCAGGACATTGGTAGGAGATCCTTTGGATGTTGTGGGGTGGGGTGGGCCCTCAATGGATGCCATGGGTTGGTTGTTTGTCTTATGGGTTCTCAATCAGACTGGACTGGAACCTGGATAATTCTAAGTATGGGTCAGTGGCCTTGGGTTCTTTGCCTGCTGGGGCCCATGCATGGTGGACTTTAGTGTACTGGATACTCCAGTCCCTTTCATTTGTGGCCAGCATTTTCTGTGGGAATAGACTTGAGAAACTGGCCTTTAGTCACTGTGGGCACGAGTGAACCTTGGGTGCCCATGATAAGGTCACCAGTTTACTGATAGATAATTAAAAATAACAGGGACTTCAAAGAGTGGAGTATGCCTTCGAACTCCGCGACGAGAACAGCCGCGAGCTCACTGCAGTAGCTCCCGCGGCTCTTCAACTCTCACAATGGTGCCAGATTATGGTGACCCTGCCGCCGAAGAGGAAAAGGCCGCAAGGAGGTTCACGTCACAGCCCCTGTTCCCAGCTGGGAAAGCCACCCAGACGCCGGACTTCAGAGAGGACTCCCGTCTGAGAGAGTTGGGAGGGGCCGGTCCGGCCATCCGCCTAGAGCAGAGTCAGCGCGAGCGGACAGAGGCAGGAGCTGCTGTCCACGCGGGCCCATGCTCCCCACCAGACCTGCACGCGCACAACCTTCCTTCCCTATCTTTCCATCTTCCCTGCTTTAACCCTTTCCTTCCCCATTTACCTAAATAAATTACCTGCAAGTCCTCGCCTCGTGTCCATGCTTTATGGTGCCGCCCATGCAAAAAGGGTCGAACCTGTTACAGCATTTATGTTATTGCTAATTAAGATTCAATTAGTTGTCACACATACCTTACAGCATAGTGAAAATATATATTTTTTACAAATTTCAGTTAGGAAGCTGGAGTCAAAACAAAGGGTCAGCGAGGGATACAGAGCTCCTGGGGCAGACAGGGTTAAGGGCTTTGCTTGAGGAGATCTCTTGTGAGACAGCATTTTCTCCAGACAGCAGCTTATTGGACAAAAAGTAGGTCTTCCTGCTTTAACATGGTACATAACAAAAGCAGAAGTTCAGCATCACTCAGAGTAGGATTTATATGCAGATAATATTCACTGATGAAAGAAATTAAATCAGATGAAATGTCCTTTGTTGAACCCTCAGGTGCTGGTCCTGACGCTGCATCTTTAATGTCGCTAGGTTCTCCACCACCACATGACTGTGTTCTCGCCTCAAGCAACGCTTGACTAAACCCATCATTTCAAAACTGCTGATTTATTTGTAACAAATGCAAATTACAGGTTTATACTGTACCGCCTTAAATGTACAGCTGAAGCAAACAAATACTAAAAATATTCCTGGAGGAACCTAGAGAGAACTCAACAAGCATCACGTCTCCTCTTCATCCACAAATCAAATTACACTTCTAATTAAAATAACAGGCTTGTTGCTGTAATCCTGTGGCGCTTAACTGCTCTCTTCACATGATAAACACTTGGCAAAACCATGCAAGCTCCTGTCTGCTTTACAGAACAGCAGGTGGCACATGGAGAGGTACCAGCACGAGCAAAAAGAGAGGTTTTAAATTACAGCTCACAGAACTGAAGCCAATCCCATCATGCACCAGCTTCACCAATGCAGCGCTGTTGGCCAGACTGCATCTGAATGGAATCAGTTAGCAAAGTGTTCGCTGTAATTGCTTTGGAAGAGAGAGAGAGAGAGAGACTGATCTTCTCAGAGTGGAAGAAAGAGTGAGGCAGGAAGAGAGAAAGAGGGAGAGCAAGGGAATGAGAGATCAGAGGAGACGCAGAGAGAAAAAGCAGAGGGATGCTTCTTCTTTTTAAGCAGTGACCTGCGAGCAGCCATGAACCCATTACAGGCTTATGAAATATTGATGTAAAAATCACACAGGAGAGTTCCTGTCCTTCACCCAGCCAGCAACCTCGATGGTGCTTTGAACTGTTTAAATAGAACTCTCACACAAACACAAACACACACACATCAATAGTCTGGATTTGATGTCCAGGCTGTAAATGTATAATCAGTGATACAGCGAAGTTTTCTCTACAGTGATCATTTATGGAAGGAGTCTCCAGTGTCAGCACTTTGTTACTATTACCCCTTTTCCACTGCTCTGGTTCCCATGCCGGTTCCATGCCGGTTCCCAATTGGAACCAGTGCCGCGCATTTCCACTGAAAAAAATTGGTGCCGGTGCCCTAAAATAAGCACCGAACCGGCCCCTAAACTCTGCTGGTCTAGTCGCGAGAACCC
>JAQMYJ010000038.1:2894047-2916855 GCA_030014305.1 Clarias laeviceps
GGCAATATTTCTGAGGTGAAAGAATGCTATCCTGGTAATATTATCTACATGAGCTTCAAATGAAAGGCTGGAATCTACAGTATAATCACACCGAGATCTTTTACTGTTGCACTTGATGGAACAGAAAGGCCATCTAAAGGTAGTGTGATCTAAAATCTTACTTTTATGCGGTTCTATGACTAGAACTTCTGTCTTATCAGGATTAAGCAAAAGGAAGTTAATTAGCATCCAGGAAGTTAATTAGCATCCAACTAAATCCTAAAGTACTTGCCTATAATGTGCTCTACTACAAGTAGAAGTACCACTTTTACTCAAGTAGAAGTATTAAGTACATGCACTGAAACATATTTAGGTACATGCAAAGTTTATTATAAAAGAAATATATAAATATATTTTTTGATAGATTTTCTAGTAACTGGAGGTTTCTACCCAATTTTCCATCTACAGTACAGTAAGTGTTATATTTTGTCCAAACTATATATTTCATTTTTATTTAGTTGATTTCTGTCTCTGGGATTTCTTGCTCTGTTGATGTCTGATCTATTTTTTATTCAGTTCATTCTTGTTTTATGACTTTTTTGTTTTTGTTTTAGTCTGTCTATGTAGTTGTTCATATGCCTAATGTGTCTTTGTCATACTTTGGATCTGAAATCTTGCTTTCAAATTCAAGAATTAATTATGTTTAATAGAGCCTTTTAAAATTCTGAATAACTGGTCATACGTTTTTCGATCAAGAAAAATATCAAAGGGTCTTAACTGAGTGTACATCCAAAGAACTAATTCCTATTATGTTATGCCATCATTTCCAATATTCAGCTTTTTTTTTTTAGTTAATAATATATGAACAGCTTTGTCACAACTTGTCAGGTTTATGAAAAACTGAAAGGCTCAAACTCGGTCCTGAAATACCTTTTACTTTATATTGTGTCAAAAAATTGTTACAGATTCAAGATTCAAAGAACTTTATTAATCCCAGAGGGAAATTGCTTATACTGTACACACATCACTGTTATGATAAAAAATGTGAAGGGGACACAAGTGCAGATTAAAATAGTTTTAGTATTTTAGTATTTAATGACTTTAACCAGGCAGACAGAACAAACCTGGGTAGATTGAACTCGGCAATAAGAAACAGGCAATAGTCAGTCAAATCTCGACACTTTTCCATATATTTTTTTTATTCTGTAGTATGTTAAAAGCACCATAGATATAAAAATGTAATTGAATTGATCTACAAACAAACTTCAAAGGGTAAAGAGAGCTTTCAGAATTCAAATACAGTAACCAAAAAAAACAAAAAAAAAAAACACAATTAAGGCAGTCAGTCATCAGAAGGCTTGGTAATGTCAGGAGAAATTCACTGGAGTGTATACTTTGTGATGATTATTTACAACTGAGCCCCATTTAATTTTTGGAATAATTAGTTACAGGTTCGTCTCATTAGATTTTGTGCATTTGTACTTTGAATTGTAGTTCATGTCCTTCTGATGAGGATGTGGTGGAATGTTGCATGATTGTGCCACAGCCCTTGCTCTGATGCTAGACATAACTCAGAAAATGCTAAAGTAAACAGTGAAGTTGATAGATTAGCTAGGAACCGGAAGAAAGTTATCATGGGGTATAAACACTGGTGTGTGGAACCTCGTAACACATTATGGTCTGAAGACATGGCAGAGAAATTTATGACCCCTGCAAACTAACTGTTAGTGTGAACAGGTAGAGGAAGGAACTTGGTGAAACGGCCCAGATGCTCATTGTTGCTGTAAGGACTTTGTCAGCAAGCAGGGGAAATGAAACACCATAAATCCAAATTTGCTCAGTCTACTTAAACGTTTTTCGTAAACAGCTTGCACTTTTAATACTGAACACCTGGCAGAAAGTTATTATATGCTATTGCCCTCAAAATTTACATTAGATCAACAAATAATTTTCATTCACGCAATTAAATAGATTGTGTTGTTGATATGGATACACCTTAATAAAATGGGAATGGTTGGTGATATTAACTTCCTGTTTGTGGCACAAACATTAAGTTATAAAATGTTATAAATAAGTTATAAAATGTGTTCAATGTGCTGCCCATTGTGTTGGATTGTCAATGCAACCCTCTTCTCCGTCAGTGTGTGAATGCTGTTAGGTGTCACCCAAATGAGGAGTCTGGTTCATCTCAAAGTTTTCTCACTCATTAAAGATAAGCATTATTTTTGTTATTATTATTATTATATCCAGAATTTGCACTTCTGGAAAGCTGCTATGTGACAATGTCCATTGTTGAAGGTTCTATGCAAATAAAATTGAATGAAATTGAATAGTGGTTAGCACTGTGGCTGGAAAACCGCTCTTCAGAAAACCTATGGGTGACATCACGGAGGGTTTGTTCAGTCCTTTTTATAGAGTCTGTAGTCACAAGACAGAGTAAATTTTATTAGCAAATAAGACATAACTGAAAATGAGTCGAGCATATTGGACGAAGGCTATTTGGTGCTTCCCCAAAGACACGGTATCTTTTCTTGCCCATGGAATATTAGTGAAAGTATGGCAAGCAGTATCCGTGTGAGTGGATGGGTTCGTTTTGCTCGCTGCATGAGTGCGAGAGAGTGGGTGTGCCACTCTTGGTGCCTGAAAGCACAGCAAGTCTTCTTGCTAAACTCCCGGATACAGGCAGCTGCAGCAGGATTCGAACTCGCGAGCACTTTTATGTTGTGATACATATGAGTTAGCACTGAGCAAGCAATCCCTTAAAAATCATTATCGCGATATGGACCTGTGTGATCATTTAACTGTGGAAGGATGTAATTTATTACAAGTAATACAAACAGCCTCTTAACGAGATCATTTGTGACAGTATCTCACAAATGATAGTTACATATAGTGTCAAAATAATATGTGTCAAAATAATTGCAATGTAATTTTTTTACCTAACTGTGTATAGTCAAAAGTTTGGACACACCTTCTAATTCAATGGTCTTTCCTGATTTTTATTTCTTTCTACACTGTAAGGAATTGAAATACATAATAATCTCCTTGTAACCGTTATAACAGTAATATTGAGATGTATCTGTACTTCTGTAAATCCTTCAGTCTGAGGTGGTGTTTGTTAATTGGTGATTTCTGAGGCTGGAAACTCTAAATGAACTTCTCCTCTGCAGCAGAGGTAACATTTTGGTCCTGTTTTCCTGCGAAGGTCTTCATTTCATTTCAATTCAATTCAATTTTATTTGTATAGCGCTTTTAACAATTGTCATTGTCGCAAAGTAGCTTTACACAATCAAAAGATTGCTCATGAGAGACAGTTTCATCATGGAGCTTGATGGGTTCTGCAAAAGCACTCGACACAATACTGTTCTTGCCAGATTTAAAAAAAAACAACTGACTGTTGTTGCTGTTACTTAATTTTCTAATGGCATATGTTTTGTTTCATAGTTTTAAAATAAAAAAAAATATCCAGTCTTGTTCTAGAACATAGAAAATAAATCCAAACTTGTGTCCAAACTTTTGCCTGGTTCTGTATCTGATACGGTCAATCTGTGCATCTTTACTGTGTACCTTCATCTGATGAGTGGAAACGGGCATGTTGGAAATCTTAAAACATCAAAAAATTCTCGAAACTGTAAAACATCTGGGTCTAACATTTTTTTCCTAATTTGCTCCGGTGCTCTAAACCATTTTCCTTCGAAGCAATCATGTGTCAAGCTTTTACAAAAGGGCACTTAATAAGAACTGAGGGTGAGAGTAAAGAATAATGACCCTTGCCCAAGAAGGATTTACTCACCAATGCTTTTTTTTTTTTTTTTTAGTTGAAGCACTAATTCAGTTTAACTACAGATGTTAGTTTCCTTTCACTTTACAAAATCTAAATCGTTATCAGGTGAATGAGGGTCTGATTATGTAATTGTAGACTGATTATTTTAACAGCAGGCTTGTTCAGCACAATCAGAGAAGGTTAACGACTGATCTATAGATGTTTCCCCTCTCACTCACTCTCTCTCTCTCTCTCTCTCTCTCTCTCTCTCTGTCTCGCTCTCTCTGTCTCTTCCTCTTTCTCACTTCTCCGTCACATGCACCCTGTCGATTCTGTCCTGGGTTTGTGAGAGCGAGGCGTCCGGCACAGCCATCTGGAGAGCTGCAGCATGTTTCAGCCTGCTGGGAGTATGCCAGTACTGAAAGTCTCAGCACACACACACACACACACACACACACACACACACACACACACAAACAAGATCACATGCACAAATAGCAAATACACATTTCTTTTTCAAAACACACACAGACAAATGCACATTTCTCACACAAACATATCAAAACAATCACACTCAAACACTGAATACACACACAAACACACACACACACACACACACACACACACACACATACAGATTTGATAAGAATACAAAACAAGCTTGCATGCTCTCTCAGGAGTCATGCGTCAGAGGCTGGTGGAGTATCAGGCACCATGCTAACAAGAACTAACACATTTATTGGTGCTGAGCAGCAGCGATCATGCCAAAGATGATGAACACATGCTAATGCTGTCCCCTGTGCTAATGCTGTCCCCATACAAATAATGTCCCCTGTGCTAATGATGTCCCCATGCAAATAATGTCCGCTGTAATAATAATATCCCCTGGCTCAGGCTAATGCTGTCCTTTGTGCTAACGCTGTTCCCATGCTAATGCTGTCCCCGGTGATAATACTGTCCCCTGTAATAATGCTGTCCCCTGTGCTAATCCTGTCCCCTGTGCTAATACTGTCTCAGGCTAATGCTCTCCTCTGTGGTAATGCTGTTCCCATGCTAATACTGTCCCTTTGCTAATGCTGTCCGCATGCAAATAATGTCCCCTGTGCTAATTCTGTTCCCCTTAATGCTGTTCCCTGTGCTAATGCTGTCCCCGTACAAACAATGTCCCCTGTGCTAATGTTTTCCCCTGTGATAATACTGTCCCCTTTGTTAAAACTGGCCCAGGCTAATGCTGTCCCCTGTGTTAATGCTGTCTCTGTACAAATAATGTCCCCTATGATAATAATGCCCCCTGTGCTAATACTGGCTGAGGCTAATGCTGTCCTTTGAGCTAATGCTGTTCCCATGCTAATGCTGTCCCTGGTGATAATACTGTCCCCTGTGATAATGCTGTCCCCTGTGCTAATCCTGTCCCCTGTGCTAATACTGTCTCAGGCTAATGCTCTCCTCTGTAGTACTGCTGTTCCCATGCTAATACTGTTCCCTTTGCTAATTCTGTTCCCCTTAATGCTGTCCCCTGTGCTAATGCTGTCCCCGTACAAATAATGTCCCCTGTGCTAATGTTTTCCCCTGTGTTAATACTGTCCCCTTTGTTAAAACTGGCCCAGGCTAATGCTGTCCCCTGTGTTAATGCTGTCTCTGTACAAATAATGCCCCCTGTGCTAATACTGACTGAAGCTAATGCTGCCCCTTGTGCTAATGCTGTTCCCATGCTAATGCTGTCCCCAATGATAATACTGTCCCCTGTGGATAATGCTGTCCCCTGTGCTAATACTGTCTCAGGATAATGCTCTCCCCTGTGGTAATGCTGTTTCCATGCTTAAACTGTCCCCTGTGCTAATTATGTCCCCCTTAATGCTATCCCTGTGCAAATACTGTCCCCTGTACTAATGCTGTCCCCTGTCTAAAGCTAATACTGTCCCCAGTGCTAATGCTGTCCCCTGTGCTAAGCTAATGCTATCCCCTGTGCTATAGCTAATGTTGTCTCATGTGCTAATACTGTTACCTGTGCTAAAAATGTTTCCAGTACTAATGCTGTCACCCGTTCTAACGCTGTCTTCATGCTAACACTTTCTAACGCATGTGTCTGTCTAACAGTAATGCACGTTACTTGTATATTAACATTATTACACAACACCATTGCTAAATCTGGAAATCTGATTGGTCAGAAGGAGTTTCTATAGAAGCATCTCTAACATTGGTAACATGTTTATATAAATACTCTGTCATTTCCTGGAAGGAGAAAATTGTCTAGACGGCTACAGATTGATTTGGCCACTTTTATTAAACAACTCTTAACCATTTTTTTTCAGGTTTTTGATACATTATCAGGATGTTTAAGGCACTTATACAAATTATAAGCAATCATCCATACAGTCAGTGGTCCCTTTATAAAGAGCTTTCCAGACACAGGATACATCACATTACTGGCTTCATCAGTCTGGTAAAGTGACACTAAAACGCGATATGTTTAGTTTTTTAAAATAAGATTTCATTTACGTTTTACTGACCAGAAAGTTGAAAGTTCAAATCCCAGCACTGCCCAGAAGCCGCTGTTGGTGCTTAAAGAGCCTGTCGTCATGTCCCTGGTACTTTAAAATAAACTCCGCCCCATTATGTATGATGTCACAGCGCACCACTAACACAATTAATTTATAGTTTCAAACAAACACTGCTTTAAGAAATGTATGCCGTGTCCACTTCTGCCCTTGGCGCCTGTATTCTTCACTCAGATGTGTGATACGCATGACACCGAGTGGAAACCATCAGCAGGGAGTTGCAGCGTTATTGAGAAAGAGGAGGTCAGACAGTAACCTGACTGGACATTGATGAAGTGCAGCCGCGTCATCTGTCACATTGTGCACACGCACACACACTCAGCTTAAATTCTCTGCCATTAATAATCCTTAACACTTACAGGAGTGAGACAGGAATATCACTTATGTTTAGCTGAGATCACATTCACCGACCGCCGCGCTTCCCTGTATACGTCCCCGTGTAGGCTGTTAGTTAGTATGCGAAAGATCAGAACAAGCTCATTAATTTTCACATGCACGACAGTCAGGGCCGCTTTTATAGGAAATGAATCAATTTGAGAAAATTTTGCTCCATCATCTTTTTTTCCATGTCTATACACTACTACTGTACCGCTTCCTTTACATGCAGCTTGGTGTGAGCGTAAACATCGCACGCAAGATCCACAGCACATTTGGTAAATTTGCTATCCTGGTTCTTTTAAGGTTATATAATTATAATATGAATCTGAGAGATGCTTAAAGCAGATATACAGTATATTGAGCTAGAGTTGAGATTTTTTTATTTTTTTTCCAGAATATATCATCTAGAGTGATGAGTCCTCCTGAAAAACTGAGTAAAAACTCTTAGCAATTTGAGTGTTTAGTGCATAGTTTAGCAATAAAATGTGTGTGTGTGTGTGTGAAGAATTACCACATATAGCCTACATGTAAACCTTTTAGCTGCACGCTGCCCTCTGGTGGTGATGTGGTGTTTAAAGGGGTGTTTAAAGTTTGTGTGTGTGTGTGTGTGTGTTTGCAAAATAAAGCTACAACATAAAACAGCTCATATTGATCATAAAGTTGTGCCTGGAGAGATTTTACACTAAGAAACACTCTCTGCCCGGCTAAACTGAATCCCTAGCTCTGTAAAATAAAAGATGATGAAATTTCGTCTTGCCGTTTTGAAATTCAGCACACATGTAATTGCAGAGGTGGGCAAATCATAAACGTATTAGCGCTCCCACTGGGAAAATGAACACTTCGGGGCATGTCCAGTCCTGTGTTTTGGTTGCCTGGAAACCTAACTGACCAGGCTGAATTGTAGCGCACTAACGCCTGGCGAGCTTGTTAAGCGCTGGGAGACAGACAGAAGGGAAATGAAGGAGCGGATGAATCGGCGGGACGGAAGACCTGTCCTCGCATCACATAAAAAGTCAAAAGTCTATTTCTTTCTTGATATGTTCAGCGGCAGGAGATTATTTTTGTGCTACCTACGCTCCGTTATCTCTGGTAATGAGTACGGTGTGTGTAGTGCAGCAGGTGGGCAGGTTGTGATGGAGAAGCGTGACATACCGTAGCTACACTGTCAAGATCTGTCACTCTGCCATCTTTAGTGTATACTGTAGACTCCTTTGGTGCTTGGAAACAAAAACTGATTTGTATGTCAAAGACACACACTCATCCAAGTGACCTGGTCTTTCCTGGTTTACTGCTAGAGACAGAGGGGGAAAATCGCTTAGGTATTGCAATTCTTTTGTATTGGGGGGGCTGGGTGCTTTTCCTTTTCCTTTTCCGTGTCACCTGCGATGTTTTAATTCCACACGCGCTTCCACCGGAGAATAACATTACGTCATTAAACCGCGAAGAAGTGGCAGTTTTAATGACGTACAGAACACAATGACTCAGGAAATCCGATCTGTCTGTTTACACGACAATCACATCAGCACATATCTGATTTATATCTGATTTATTTCCACATATGAAGGAGGCCGGAAACCGATCTCGAAATATCGTTTACATGGACATAGAACATATCCGATATGTGTCACATACTGTATGAGCCAAAAATAGGAATTGGGTCACATTTACCTGACAGTGTAAACGTAGCCAAAAAGTGAATTTTCAGATAGGATCATATAACAGCATTTTTCATGATACTCTTAATGCTTCTTATCTCCTGATGCATGCTTAGTTTTTTGTAAATATGCTTACAGATTTATATTTTTATCAGATGAAAAGAAACACATTTGCTAAATACAGTTTCAAGCCCTTTTATGTCTGTAGTGTCGGAACCTTTTCAAATTCAAATATTTCAACGATCTTAACTGTCATTCAGATGAAATTCGGCCAATTTAGATTTCACATGAAAAAACATGAACCTGAAAAAGTAAAAAAAAAAATTTTGCTTTGATTTTACCAAAAAACATCTCCTTTTAATTTAAGCAACAATTTATACAGGTTATATGCTTCTGAAGCTTTTTAAATTTAGTATCAATAATTTGCATTTTAAATAATTATTGTTTGAAGCGAGACAGTATAATGCTAATAAAATATCCACTTTTCATTGCACATCTCTCCAAAAGGGCTGAAGTTAGCAACTTAGAGATTGGTCACTTCCATGTTGCATAACCTTTAGAAGTAGCTTCTTTGGCACACATATTTTCTATATTATAGTGTATGTTTAACATAATAAATAAAAAAAAAGCACCAATGTGGTTTTTGCCAAGTATGGAATTGTAATTTTTATAAAATTGTATAAAGATGATACTAACAGATACAATACAAATAGAATCAGCACCTACTGTGTGTATTATGATAATAACGTACAGTATCAGGTGATCCCTGGTGAGTCCCGTCACTATTACATGGAACTACAACTGTCTTCGGTTTGTATTAGAAATTTGGATCAGATTCAGTTAAAAGCTGAGGGACACCAATGTATAAGTGCAGAATATTTATGTCATATTTTCTTTTTTTATACTTTTTTAAAAAAATTTTATACTTTTTTATACTTTTTTTTTTGTTCCTCCAGTAATGTTCTATCATTTCTATTGCAGTGGTGTTATATATATATATATATATGAGGCCAGGGTACTAGCCAGGTTAAGGGCCTTGCCCAAGGGCCCAACAGTGACAACCAGTCAGTGACGAGGCTCAACCCCTGACCCCCCGATCAGCACCCCAGCACCTCAACCGCTGGAGTCATCACTGCAACCACAGCATATATTACACTATATTAAAATAAGGTGGTGCTGTGGCAAGAGAAACGCTAAAAAAGACAAGATATGGTTTGCTGGAAATAAAATTGTGCAATTAAAACAAATAAAATGTTTTCACTTGTTTATGACTTACATTTCAGTCCCTGACACATGCGCAGAACTTCGTATGCAAATATGGATAATGAGCTCAAACTCGAGCCAATCATCTGCGAGTATGCGCCTATGTTATGGTTTAGCATATCAATACGGCACAGTCGACAGTTTGCAAGTGTACTTTCTTCAGAAAACATGGAAAAATGCCCTCGTCTGCAGATTCTGCTGAGATTGCACCACCTGATAAACAGAACAAAAAATAAAAACATCTGAACAGCATATAAATGCAATAAATCAGTCAGGAGGAGCGAATACTAATGCACAAAAGAGACACAAGGACACTGCCGGCAATAACGAAACAGAGTAGTAGAGAGCTGCAGCACCGGGAAGCGGTGCGGGGAAACTGTCACTTTGGAAGTTCGGCAAAATAAAAGTATGTTGTCAACGTTTAAAAATCACTAGGTTTTTCCATTCTAAGGAAAATTGGTGTGTTCAAAACAGCTTATTCTTGACCTGAAAAAAAAAAAAAAAAAGAATTATGTGCCTTGCAAAAACCTGGCCAGCGCTTACAAAAACAGCTTCCATGAAAAAAAGACAGAGTGGCTTCAGTGACCAAATGCTTATCTTATACTCCATGTATCCCACATGATTAATCAATACATATTGTGTTTTAATAAAATTTTGTATAAAATGTTGTGTAAAATGCATTTTAATAAAATGTTCTAATCCCTAAATAGGATGTTAATAAAACAATTGTTTTTAAATGCGTTCACTGAGCTGTTCAAAATTAGTAACCACGCCTTCACCAGGAGCAAATAGTACAAATAATGCGTAGATATATCCTTTATATATCCGTATTTATAAGGGCCAGTGTTTGCACTATTTACTACACACAGAGCTGTTACTGTTCTTAAACAACTTTATGTGTCTAGATACCTAGATGCAGCTTTTTCTTTTTCTTTTTAAGAAAGTAATGTGTGATGGCTTCATGTGCATTGATTATTGCACTTATCTGTATTGAAAACATACCAAAACTGAGGCATGTACTGAGTAGTGACTTTTGTGACTGAACTTTTGTAATTAGAGTGTAATTGGGATGTAACTGGGGTGTAATTTGTATGTAACTTGGGTGTAATTGGGATGTTACTGAGGTGTAATTGGGATGTAATTGGGGTGTTATTGAGATGTAATTGGGGTGTAATTTGGATGTAATTTGGATGCAGTTGGGATGTACTGTAGTTGTGGGTGTAATTGGGATGTTATTGGGTTTTAATTTGGATGTAACCGGGATGTAGTTGGGATGTAGTTGTGGGTATAATTGGGATGTTATTGGAATGTTGTTGGGGTGTAATTGGGATGTAACTGGGGTGTAATTTGTATGTAACTGGGATGTAACTTGGGTGTAATTGGGATGTAACTGAGGTGTAATTGGGATGTAGCTGGAATGTAGTTGGGGTGTACCTAGGGTGTAATTTGTATGTAACTGATGTTTAATTGGGATATAACTGGAATGTAACTTGGGTGTAATTGGAATGTAACTGAGGTGTAATTCAGATGTAGCTAGGATGTACCTGGGGTGTAATTTGTATGTAACTGGGATGTAACTGAGTTGCAACTGGAATGTAGCTGGGATATAGTTGGGGTGTACCTAGGGTGTAATTTGTATGTAACTGGGATGTAACTTGGGGTGTATCTGAGGTTTAATTGAGATGTACCTGGGATGTAATTTGTATGTAAATGGGAAATAACTTAAGATGTAATTGCAGTGTAATTGGGATGTACTGTAACTGGGGGGTAGTTGGGATGTAGTTCTGGGTATAATTGGGTTGTAATTGGCATGTTGTTGGGTGTAATTGGGATGTAATTTTGGGTAAGCAGGATGTAATTGAGATGCAATTAGGGTGTAATTGGTATGTAACTGGGGTGTAATCAAGGTGTAATTGAGATGTAATTGGGGAGTAATTGAGATGTAATTGGGATGGAATTAAAGTGTAATTGGGATGTAACTGGGGTGTAATTGCCATGTAGCTGGGATGTAATTGAGGTGTACCTGGGGTGTAATTGGGATATAACTGGGATGTAACTGGGGTGGGACACAATTACTGCAATGTGTTCATTTAGCCTCCAGTGTGTGTTGAAACATATTAAGACTCTTAACTTAGTGATAGACTATTTGTAGCTTTTACTTTATCCTGTCAAGATAAGGCTAAAGTACTTTAATCTATCTTCAATGCATATTTAAAAGATAATTAATCCCAACTGGGTCATCATGACCCAAAAGTGAAGTGAAGGAATCTTATTACGCTTCTTATTATACAGTTACTTATCAAAGAAAACGTTTCCAGCTTATTATTCAATAATTCATCTTAAGATATATTATACAGACACTAATATAAATTATTCAGTAACTGTGGTGGAAATGTAGATATGAGCGTGAGGAATGGAAATGAGGTCCTTCAGATGTAGTTTGGGGGTTTAAGGGGTTAATGTGCTAAAGAATACTATTTTGAAAGGATTTAATTAGTAGCCTCAAGTTTTTGCCAAGAACAAAGCAGATGATCAGAGATCTAGAGAGTTGTGTGGCAACAGATGTCCAGTGGCCTTAACTCTATGGCCTTAACATTAATTACTTGACAGCTGTTGTGTTGGTGTTGTACACTATAGACCTAAAGGTATGTGGACGCCCGGACATTACACTTGAATGTTCATTTAACTTTAGTGAGGGACTCAGGGACTGAGGCTGGGATGTCTCCAACTGGCTCCAGTTCCAGTTTATCCAGTTTAAGGTGTTAAGTGGGGTTGAGTTCAGCTCAGATAGTTCTTCCACTCCAACCTTCTATCTTCAAAGATATGGCTTCTTTTTTACGCAAGGGTGTCTAAAACAGGTTTGTTGCTTTTCATTTCAGTTGGTGCCAGTTTGGAGATGTACATACAAAAAGATTTCTGTTTCTGCTTTCCACAAGGATGAAATGCGGCACAACTGTGCTGGTTCAAATCGTGATGAAATGTAAATCTATTAAACATACATATTCCTAGTAAACTATGCTGAATTTAAACCTGCATTAATGTATGTTGATTCACGCTTAGTTCCAGTTCATGGCACAAGCTCAGGAAAGAGTTACAGACTTGAAAGACTTGTCTGATACTCATAAACGCAGCTACCTACCTCTTTAAGTGTGTGTGTGTGTAATATTTCCCCCACACACATCATTCCGCATCATCGCACCATCGACGAGACCTCGTGATATAATGCTCAGCACTGATGGTTGTTCGAGCTGTTGACAGATATTAGATTTTCGCCTCCCTTCTAATATCACCGCCAGCCATCACTGCAGTTAATTGAAGTGAATTAAAATGAAATAAAGACTTAATTCAGCACCGGGGCTGTGGCTGTGGACTACTGAGTCAGCCTGAGGCAGGATGCGCTACAAAAAGTTGATTCATGTGCATTCAAGAGTGGAAGCTTTCTAATGAGCTCTCATCTGAAGCCGGGAGCAGTCATAATAAACGCGCATGGTGTGTATGGGCTCGGATCAGTCAGGGTCATATCGCTGAAATATCAGCTACACAACAACATCAAAAAATACATAGAACTGACACATTCTCATTCAGGTTTCATGCTTTGAAGTGCATTAGTCACAAATTAGTCTGCTCTTTATGAATAAGGTTGTCATGGCAGGGCAGACAGTAATGACATCAATGATGAGCTTTAAAACACATTTCCATCATTTACCATCTTCGAATTTGTCTTTTTTTTTTACCCCATCAAGTCTTTTTCTACAGCGGTTATCTCATTTCTTCAAATCTTCACAACCCCCTCACTTTCAATGTGTCCTTAATCACATTACAGCAACCTCTGTTTCTCTGCCCAAGAGATCTGCCTTTGCCATCAAAGCGTCTTACTCTTTCAGCTTCTAACAACAAACTGATGAGCACAAATAGTCTGGAAGGTTTTATACCAAAAAAAGGGAAAATCAATCTGGGAATTAATTGTTTTGTATTTTATTTGTATATTTGAAAAAAAAAAACAATTGTTTATTAATTCCCCAGCTTACGTCGATTTGACTGTATAATGGTGTGAAAGCGAATTGCAGACGCTGTACTACAAATTTATTTAAGGCCAGGGGTAACTCAGTGGTTAAGACATTGAACTACTGTTTAAAAGGTCTCAGGTTCAAACCCAGCACCTTCAATCGATTGATCAATCAATACATACACTGTAAAAAAAAAAAAATCCAACTAGATAAATGTTGAGCGAATTAAGATTGTATTGCTGGTTAAGAAATAGCGGTGCTTCAGTGCTGTTAGTTAAGGGAGATGTCCGTGTTAGTTTGACTTCAGAGCTGCTGATGCTCATCTTCGAGTGTTATATAATTTAACTTATCTGTATACAAAGCAAACTTATTGGATACCCGGTTATTTTAAAACATCACTCCATACAGTTACTCCTGAGAATTACAAAGTAAAACCCTTGAAAATATCAAACCCTTTTAAATATGAAGCAATACATAGCTTTAACCCGGAAATGGTGTTTTACATCAGGTATATAGCCTTATTAATATCTTTTATTTTTATCATAACTAGACATGGAGTGACGGCTGGCCTTTTGAGCTACTGCAGGAGTGTGAACAAGCTGATGAAGGTGCTGTGGTGTGACTGAAGTCCTTGATGGTCTGGGTGACTATGCAACAGCTTTAGGAGTGATGTTTGGTACAGTACATTGAACTCCAAAAGGACTGGACGTACACCTATGAAGCCATCCGAATGATTATTATTGGACTTGGACAGACTCACTCCCCTCAGATTCACATGCTGAGAAACAAACTCTTTTTTTTTCCCATAGAGACTCTTTTTTTGTATTTGTCATATTGGGTAGAAAACTTGTTCATCTTTGTAGTTTTTATATTGTAATATAAAAGAATCAGTAAGATACTGATAAGCATCTGGTCTTATCCAGGTATTTTAATGACCTTTAAGCAAAATAGAACCTGTATTCTCATGGTTTACTGATCAGATCACTGATTTAACTTTGACTAGTTTTGGAAACATAAAGTTTACTTTTTTAAGTAATGGTTGTGTGTTTTAATTCTTGGAGTATTGTCAGGCAAACTTGTTTTATAAGAAAAACAATCACTTGAACCAACTACATCAATGACAACTTACCTTTGGAGTGGATGAAAAGTAGGGCTTAGTCAATCCTAGAAAAATATAATTAATTGAGCCCACAACCAATACTACTAGAGCTGACTTAAATATTTGAATTACAAGTTGAGTCAACTTAAGATTTTGAACTGGGTACATGTTGTGTCAACTAAACAGTAATGTGAAATATTTAGTTAGGGCCCGAAAATCCCTCTAAAAGTTGAGTAAACTTACAAAAGCTGTGCGACATGTTACTAAACTTTTTTTTATGTTTTTTTTTTTTTTTTACAGTATAGATAGATAGATAGATACACTGTAAACCCGAATAAGTTGGCAAAACTCAAAAAATTTGAGATTTTAAATTTTTTAAATAATTATGTTTCCAATTTTAAGTAAACAGGACTATTAGTTTTTGAGATTTTTGTACTCATTCATATTAATTGTTATTTACGTGCATTACTGAGTAGCTTAACTCATACTATAATTTTTTTTTTTAGTTGTTGCAAATTAAATAAATTGTTGTTGGTCTTTCGCCTGCTCCTGGCAATGGGTCGCCACAGCGGTTTGTCACAAGTTTTTATGCCAGATGCCCTTCTGAACACAACCCTCCCATTTTTATCTGGGCTTGGGAGACAGGCGCTTCATCCACAAATCAAATAAGTATTATTTGAGAACTTTAGGGTGCCCAGATTTGTAAAGGTTATACTTACAGCATCATGCGAAGACAATTCAATGAGGGCAGTTTACATGTGCATTGATGACGTCTGACACAAAATCGCTAATTTTAAGTTGGTGGAACTTTAAGGAGTTACTGTGGCTTAAAATATCAAACTTGTTTAGCTAACTTGAAAAGTGTAATTTCTACAAACTCATAAATACCAAAAAAGTTCTAAATACTCATTAAGGTCTATTACTTTGAACTAATTGTAATTATTTAAATTAACAGTACTCAATATGTTTGATTACTTTGAGCATTAGGGTTTACAGATAGATAGATAGATAGATAGATAGATAGATAGATAGATAGATAGATAGATAGATTATTAATCAAAAAGGAAATTCCAGATACATTAGTTATACAGTATTAAATGAGTATATGATTTTACGATGAAACCATCATAAGTTGACAACAAATCCAAATGCCCCAGGATATATAGTATATGCCCCAAAGACTGGTTACTAAAAATGTAAAATGAAAAAAAATAAAAAATAAAAAATAAGTTACAACCGACCTTATATGAGTAACATGGCTGAAACTCTAAAATCAAAACGAGTCCCGAAGCTCTGTGTTTTAATTAAGGTTTTAATGATGATCGTGTGCAGCTTACTACAGTAATTATAGCACCTCATGCACTTTTGCATTTTTTATAAATCTGACTGGACACAAATGAACATCAGGTTAATTAACATTAAACACTGTTAAAGGAGTTCTACGCTATAAAAGTTAATATTCCACAGGAGTTCTTGCAACAAATTCCCACGCGTGCTAGAGAACCTTGAAGAAGTTTCTGCTTGTTGGTGTGTTGTTTTTAATTGCTGACTTCCTTCCCTCGTGTATAAAGCTATAAATGACCAGAATTAATTACAATGAAATTTTCGTTACACACCACACGGTGACAGGATACTAACAATAATAGAAATAATTCCTAAAGGATTTCGCACAGCTAGTTTCTAAAGTTTGTTACTTACAGTACAGTATGATTTTCTTTTATTAGATTCTACATGATGTTTGTCTTAAATGTGCTGAGCTTTTTACACTTACAACCAACATCATACAACATAACATCATATTAATGAGAAATTCAGGGTAGAGGAGATGTTGAAGAAAACGCTGAACTCAGATTCCCATAATGCAATGCAGCTACAGGATAAGATTTGGCTAGTTAATGTAAAGGGTGAGGAAGTTGCATCAGTCTCAATACTAGTCAGGAGTCTTGAATGGTAGTTGAACGGCGTTGTTGGTAATGTAAGGCATTATTTGTTCAGTTCAGTAGTTCAAAAGTTTCCACTAAGACGTTTGTTATAAAATAAAATTTATATGTCACTGAAGACACATATGCATGTCAAACAAAGATAATTTGCATGTAATTCAGGATGGAAGTTTCCTTTAAACTACGTTTCATAGTTAGCTAGGTATAGTTATTCTAGTAAACCACGAGGGCACATCAATTATGGTTTAATTAAGCAAAAAATTACATTAACTGTCGGATGCAGCGTAGGTCTGTACGGTCCGCAGTACTGAGGAGAGAGCAGCTGCCTGACAAAACCCACATTCACAACCAGTCACAGAAGCACTTTCAGCGAGAACAAACATCTGATAACGTTATATCATCTTAAACAACATGCTGTCCCTGCAGTAATCGCTTCTAAGTCGTTCTGAATCGCCTCTGAACCGTCTGTGTTACTTAATTTATGACTACAAAGTTACCACAAGGCTGAATTGCCAATCCCTCTCTAACCGCTGATCAAGGGCACTACTTGGTGTGTGGAACAGGGGATTGTACACCGCACTATTGTAAGCGCACTAGCTTTCAATTTAACGCTATTTGGTATTCAACCCCCAAACCAGGAAGTTAACGGAGCTGATATTCTAAAGCGGAATAAATGGAAATATAGAGTAAATCTTGTAAATTTCTCAGGACTGTCTGTCCACCACCTCCATGGTTTATTCTCCTCACAGTTTCACCCCTGTTAATTACACTAACTCTACGGCTCTAATTGTCGGTCGCCAGCTCTGCCAGTCGTGGTTAGTTAATTCCAGTAGGTGCAAAAGTATATGTGTTGGCGGAGAAAAGTGTGGAACGGTCGTATAGAAGTTGAATATCACACTCAAGGTTATCACACGTGCTGTAGTTATGTTAATGAAACAATTGGATGTATTACATAAGATTACTTTAAACAATATATCACTACAGTTAGGCTAATTTTAACACATGATGATCTCCATGGCAAAAGTTCAATGGGTATAGTACTGTAATAACTTTAAAAAAAAATAATAATAATAATATATATATATTAATCCCATATATTAATCCAGACCATAAATCTCGAATTATTAAAACATCTATAATATTTATTTTGTATTATGCCGTAAATAATTGTAATGGTATTAAATAGAAAATACTGCAAACATTTTTATTTAACTTAACTATTTAAACTTAAACTAGCTGAACATTTCTTTGCTTCCTGTTCAGGTATTAAATAAATAAAGGGATAAAATAAAAAATATATAATTACATAATAATATGATATTAAATTTGGCATGACAAATTAAGACTAATCTGCATGTCTTTGGCTTGTGGGAGGAAACCGGAGTACCCTGAGGAAATCCCGAAAGAACATGCAAACTCCATGCACACAGACCTGAAGTGAAAATCAAAGCTGGATCCTGGAGGTGCAAGGCGACAGTGCTAAATAATATGCCAGCGGGCGATAGTCAATAAAATTGAAACAAAATAGGATATAATGTGTGATACATAACATGTTTTATATATGTAGCAAGTTAAGTTCATGCTTGATTCATCACATATACATTACTGCACAGTGAGATTTTTTTATTCATTGCATATCCCAGCTTTGTGAGGCAGCTGGGGTCAGAGGCGGGGACAGGCATTTTTACGATGCCTCTGGGGCAGACAGGCTGAAGGGTCTTGCTCAAGGGCCCAACAGCGGCAACGTGGTGGAGGTGGGTCTCGAACCTTCAGTAACTCAGAGTCTTAATAAACTCAGCCACCACCGCCCCATATATATTAATATATATAAAATATGTATATATGTTTATTCATGTGTGAGCAATGTAATGGTGTGTACTTTATAAAGAGAAGTTTATATGTGAACTGATGTAGAAGAACAGAGGGATAATCCGTGCACGAGGTGTTTGTTTAGGGTTGCAGTATTAGATAATTAATTAAATAAATAAATAAATAAATAAATAAATACAGGAATGCATAAGTAGGTAAGTAAGTAAACAAGACCGAGACTGGCACTGACCTGATCATATGAGCGGAGAAAGTGAAGCTCCTCCTGCTCTCCTCAGCACCATCAGAGCGCGCGCGAGCCGCCGCTCGGCTTCACGCGCTCCAGCATGCGCGCCTGTCACCGCACTCGCGCTCTCTCACGCTCCCGCTCCGATCCGCGTCTGTGTGATCTGATACCGATCTCTAATCTCTCTGATCTCCCTGTACGGATCCCCCCTCGCGATAGTGAGACAGAGACAGAGAGACAGAGATAGAGAGAGACGGGCTCCACCCGCCCTGTCCGCCGGAACAGAGAGAGACACAGAGAAACCCGCCTCGAGAGCCTGCGCGTGCTCTGAGCTCGAGCCTGGAGAATCCGAAGCGCGCGCGCGCGCGCGTGTGTGTGTGTATGCGAGAGGCGGAGGAGTGCCAAAGCGCGTTGCGCAACTCAACTCGGTGTCCGGTGTGTGTGTGTGTGTGTGCGGGGAGAGATCGACTCAGCATCTGAGTTTATAGCAGAGAGAGAGAACGAGAGAGAGAGAGAGAGAGAGGTGGGTGTGTGCTTATTTGGATCTTCCCACACGCGCGCTATATGGAAGGTGCATTCTATCTATCTATCTATATTATGGACTAAAGTATTTGACCAAACCTGCAAATTATTATAATCACATACAGTATAGACACACTCATACTCACAGGGAGAACATGCAAACTTCATGCACACAGACCCAGAGGCGGGAATCAAACCCCACGCCCCTGGAGGTGCAAGTCCACCATATAGTCTGTGACTAATCACAATTAATTCCAATTTTAAAATTCTCAGAATTACTTGTATTATAAACCTGCAATAATAAACAGTGCCTAACCTCATGAATGCTCTACAGAATGAATGGGCACGAATTCCCACAGAAACCATCCAAAATCTTGTGGACGGCCTTCCAAGAAGAGTGGAAACTGCAAAAGGGGAACTGTTTGGGGTTTTCACTAGGTTTTCTAGTTTTCTCCCACAAGCATATTTCCTCCCCTGCATGCTAAACCATGCACCTGAGACAAAACCAATGCACAGTTTAGTATGCAGGGGAGGAAATGCTTAGGACACAAGGCACATATAGGGCACACACTCACATGGCCATTCACACACTACGAGCAATTTGGGGACACTAATTAGTCTAATCTGTATGTCAATGGACTGTGGGAGGAAACCGGAGTACCCGAAGAAAACCCACCAAGCACGGGGAGAACATACAAACTCTGTGCACACAGACCCCAAGGTGGGAATCAAACCTGGACTCTGGAGGTGCAAATTGTTTTAGGCAAAGACATGTCATTTGAAAGGAGACATGGTGGCATAATGGCTAGCACTGTTGTCTTGCACCTCCAAGATCAAGGGTTTGATTCTGTGTGTGCGTGGAGTTTGCATGTTCCCCCCATGCTTAGTGGGTTTCCTCCGGTTTCCTCACACAGTCCAAAGACATGCAGATTAGGTTAATTGGCGTTACCAAGTTGCCTGAAGTGAGGAAAAAGTGGTATAAAGGATGAGATGAAGTGCTACCTTTTCGATTAAGGTTAATGTTATGGCACCCTATAAAAGGGGTAAAATGTTAAGTGTATGAAGGGTAGTCTGCACAATGAAAAGTTACATTACTTGGCTACTGTATTAATCTGGCGTACGCCCTGATTAGGAGGCGTCTTCCACTATTTTGTCATGTTTACATAGTTCCCTGTCAGCTTCGCCTTTTATGGAATTTTTTGGGAGGCTTAAATATACACAAGTGATCATGAAGAAAATCAGACTTGTGGAAACTTTTCACTTTTTATTCTTTGGAAGATTGATAAATGAGGCTCGATAAGTTGGACATATAACATTATAACGTATATTCTTCGTATGAACAAATTAAGGGTCATTATTTGATTAAGACATTATTTTTTTGGTCTGGTTGGTTTTCTCACAGTGTTGGTAGTATCGTTGTTTCTTTACACGGGTCAAGTGTTTGCGTACTCACTCCCTCCTCCTCTCTCTCTCTCTCTCACAAACACACACACACACACACATAAACATTTGTTGCACAAAATCTCAAACTCAGCCTACACAAGACAGAAACATTTGCTGTGAAACTGTCAGGATAATGAGAGGGCTATTTGTTGTGAAACATCACTCTTGTTTTATTCGTCTAAACTGCCTTTTCTTCTTTTTTTCATACACTCACACCGGCAATCAGCGCATTACTGCAGCTATTATGGATATAAAACAAGCTTATTGTTAAGCGCTCCAAATGACTCAGATGGTGGAAATCTCTGTGTCCCCTCCAGAACCTTATTATATATATGACAGATGCTGTGTGTGTGTGTGTGTGTGTGTGTGTGTGTGTGTGAGAGAGAGAGAGGACAAGAATAGACAGAAAGACATGGAACTGGAACCGGACAAAGAGTCATTGGAGGAGAGAGAAATATATATAGTCATACTACAGTATTATTTGAGGTATAGTAGACAAGTACAAAAGCAATGTTTTTTTCCTCACTAGATCAGTGGATCAAGTTAGCAAATTCCCCCCATGTAACATATCTGCTCGTTCAAACAAAGGATGGTACAGTAAAGGACCAAGATAAAGGGTGGTTTCACTACTCCACTAGTGAATTCTCATTTTCCGGACAAGTTTAACATCATATTCGAACAAATTATTTAATTAAAATCATAAAGAATGCATAAACCATAGGAGGATCTGATATTCTTATGTTACACAAAGATAACCCGAGTAAACAACAAATGCAATTTGTAAATGATGATTCCAGTCATTAAGGGAAAAAGCTGTCCAAACCTGTCATGCCCCCCTTTTCTGTGATTAACCACATTTTTTTCGAAAGCTGAGTAAAATTTTGCCACACTTGCCACACCCAGGCCTGATTACTGCCATTCCTGTTGAATCAAGAACTCACATCATGCCATGATCTAAAGAAATTAAAGAACAGATGTAAAACAAAGTAATTAACATGTATTTACTGGGGAATTTAATGAGGTTTAGAATCAGCTACTGCTGTTTCCCCGGCACCCATGGACTTACAGTACAAGGAGAAGGAGCATGATGCTGTAAACTGAATTTTTTGTATAGTTTCTAATCTTTGTAATTGAAACTCAATACTCTTTTACTGAATCTAATTTGCTGTCACTTCTTTCTCTTTGACTCAGTAAAAAAAAATCACCAAAGTTTGTAAGTTTGCTATATACAGTAGTCATATGAAAAAATTAGGACCCCAAATTAAATATGGATTAGGACATGTCAACATATTGATTTTTGATCTAGTTTTAATATGTACCAACAGATAAAGGGTGCTGTATTGCATGGAAACAACATGTGAATCACGTTGTTTTCACTTATTAAACAAAAAATATAATCATCTAAAAAATATAAAATCATTATTAAATCATTAAAAATATTAGGATTATAGCTATAACTATAGCTAGTAGCTAGTAGCTAGTGTTTCTCCCTGTGTTTCTCTCTGACATCAACTGGAAGAAAGTTTCCTCCACTTCTCAATGCAGAATTCTTTCATCTGTGTGATGTTGGATGGGTTTCTTGCATGCACGTTTTCAATAGGATTTAGATCTGGGCCATTCCAGAACTCTCTGTCTTTTCCTTTTCATCCAGTCCTTGGTGGATTTATTTTTATGTTTTGGGTCATTGTCATATTGAAAGGTCCAGTTTTAAAGCTTAAATTTTTTTGTGACAGATGGTCAAACATGTCCTTCAAGCGCCATCTGATAAAATGTAGAACTCATAGTGGATTCGCCAGGTCTTGATGGCGCAAAACATCCCGAAGCCATGACGCTTACACTTCCTTGCTTCATGTTTGGCATAACGTTCTGTTGCTGAAATGTTGTATTTAGTTTGCACCAAACATGACCTCTTGTTCTTTAGCAAAACGCCTTGCCCTCATGATTTTCTTAGATAGCAAAGGTTTCCTCCTTGCACACCTTTCATGATATATAAAGTTGTGCAGTCTCTTTCAGATTGTGGAATAAATAAAACTTTTCAAGATGGGTGGTGACCATTGTGTTGGATTGTCAGTGCAACCCTCTTCTCCCACTCTTCACACACTGACGGAGAAGAGGGTTTGCATTGACAATCCAACACAATGGGCAGCA
>JAQMYJ010000038.1:2975087-2985226 GCA_030014305.1 Clarias laeviceps
AATTTACAGATAATGTCTGTAATTTTACAGAGATTTGTATGTAGTTTTTAAAAAAAGGAAAACTACTATAAAATTTTAAAGGACTTTTTTTTACAGTGTAGCCTTGACATTTCTGGTGTCCTTATAAATAACTGGGCTAAGATTGATAAAAAAAAAACCTTTGCATCTTTGTTACAGTATCTTAAATATCCAGAGTATTGCATCAGTGCTTTTGCCAGCTCAAGGTTTCATGCCACAGCACCATGTATTCAGTTCTCAGTGCTGTACGTGTTACATGTGGGCTGTTTGGGTAAAACAGGCACCAGCAGGACAACAGAGAAGACAGGTTTACTTTCTGTGATGAGAAACTGCAACACAGTGATAGAGATGTAAAGCAAAGAAGAATTTGCTGACACTTTATTTAATAAATCTGTTGATAATTTTCTACTGAGAAACCCGTTTACCCTGGTGTAATTGTTTTTTTGTTTTTTTTAATTTGGCATTGATCCTTCTCCATACATTAGTAAATCAAACACGGGGAGAAGACGGATGGAGCGCACCCGGCTAAAATGTTTCAAATCTGCACGTCGAGAAATTGAGCTAAATCACTCTGAGAACTCTTTAAATAGTCTTAATTAGGCTTGTATAAAGAGAGATTTGTAGATTTGCATGACTTCATTATTTATTTATTCATACAGTGTGATTATATTACAGGTTTTACAACCTTGCAATCTTCAGCTGCTGGTTTCCATCCCAGAAGCATTTGCTTCTTTACTTCTTTCATATCTCTCTCTTTCATATAAAAATTCTTCCTTGTAGAAACTCTTCTTGAAATGTTACTGGACCATGTCTTACACACTACATATCGCTAATCTTTTTCCGAGGCGATGAAATACTCTCATACAGATGAGGGACATATTATCGCATCACCTGTTGGATCTTTCCTGTAACTGCATCTGAGTAATGATGCAACACAACAAATGAACATCGGAATAAGGAAACTAACTTGCAGGGAATCAATGCAATATATCCACATGCATCCACAGCAACAGCTTGCAGTGCTGACATTCTGACGAGTTTTGCTGCCTTGTCAAGATATGCTACCTGATATATGGTATATATGATATAGTGGCATTTTCTATTTAAATTTCAAATTATATCATATCTTCTCTTCCCATGGGCTGATTGCAGTGAAACAAAGCCTGTGTGTTACCTCAAGCTCGGCCAAATACATCTGAGAAAACGCCACTAAAATCCATTCAGTAGTTTTTTATTGATACGTGCACAAACAAACAGAGAGACAAACAGACAGACAAAAATTCCAAAAAACATTTTGATATGTTCTGTTACTCATCTTACGTCCCACAAATTATTTTTAAGGACACGCCCACAGACACGCCCACTTTAACAGTTTTATTATATGTATAGATTTATCTGACTTTAGATCAGATTCTAAGTTTCAGTGTTTATACACAGTTAAACCTCAGTGCTCTTGAGTTCTGAATTCTGATTGGCCAGAACGTGTTATTAATTTCAATGACAATATAGCAGGTTTTTATTAATACTGATATGTCATCGTGTCTATAGTAACAAATCCTTCATGTAGACTGTTTTTTTAAACCGTGTGTAATTATTAACATGATGAAGTTTCCCCATAATAGAATGGTTAAAGTCATATTACAGTCCATAATATTTAGAAAAAAAAAGATATCCTGCTTTAAACGTGTTTTCCTCAGCTGACTTACTTCACTATAATGCATCGCACACACACTAAACCATGCTAGAATAAGCTTCGTTCTCCGTTCAGAAGATCGATGTCCACCTCCACAGAATGGACGTGACCTACAAATCGCCGACTGCCTCAAGGCCAAACATTTCCGACGCTTTCTAACATGAATAGCTCCAATTTAGCACTAAACCCTCATTCTGTAGCATCAACATCACCGTCTCGGCTCAGACGTCTCCGGTGCGCTCGGAACAAATGAGGGAACGCTCTTTTTCTCCTTCTGATCAGACAGATTGTATTCAATTGAGGGGTTTAGAGGCAATAATGGGTTTGGATAATGAGGCACTTGAACGTAGCCTTGAGAGTCTCTCATTTGTGCTCCGTCTTACATTCTCTCTCTCTCTCTCTCTCTCTCTCCCTCCATCTCCGACAGTGGCAGTATCTTTCATGAAGGAATCAATCAGTGAGTTTAAAACAGACAGATGTGCAGAACTGCAGTGGGAGAAAAAAAATCTTATTGTGGCAGTGGTAGCGCCAGGATGTTTTCTTGTAATAACAAGACTGACGAGCTGATACTCATATAAAGTAACATTTAAATAGAATAAATCTCTCAGAGAGGAGTGTGAGAGCATTTAGAAAGTACTTTAGTAGACTTTTGTGAGACTAATGTATATAGTCATCTGATAAAAGTATCTATTTCACGGCTTATCTCCACACAGAGACGCTTTACAGATCTCCGGCGAGTCTTTTCTTTCATGTAAGACTGATTCAGAGGATGAAATGGTCGTTATCTCTTTAAATTAAATTGCAGTTCAGTAAATCAGTAGATGTATGAGACAGATCCATATTAGAAAGTTTCTGAGGATTTGATTAAAGACGAGTCGCGCGTCTCTCGATGGAGTTTCATGAAGAGACGCTGAAGTTCTTACATCCCGGATCCTGATTACTCATTTTTCATGTGATCGTTATTATCATCGTACGCTAATTAACCTGAATTCATTATCACACAATAAGACAGAAATAAACACACTGCTGATATGCTGATTTACACACAGGCAGTGTTTTAATCATTTTTATTAAAAATTCAAGGTGTGTGTAATGATTATGATGCAGAAGATTTGTTATGTGATGATGCTCCTAAATCCCTCAATCTCTTCTGCTCTCCTTCCAACTTTCCAAATATCCCTACTTTAAAATTTTCCGTCATCCCACCATTTCTCTTTGCATCCTTCTATTATTCCCTCACTCCCTTCTTTTCTGCACTCCTCATTCTCCCTTCCTTCATAGACACCATCCATCCTTCCCTATATCTCTTTATCCCTCTGTTTCTCCATCCATCCTTCCCTCCATCCCTCCTTCTCTACATCCCTTTATCCATATTTTGTTTTCTATCCTTTCTAACATCCTTACTGCCTTCTTCCCAACATGCTTCCTTCCCCATCCTTCCCAACACCCCCTCTCACCTTCCATCTATCTCTTCTCCCCTTTCTCTTTCTCCATCCCTTTTTCCTTAAATTCATCTTAACTACAGTGCCTTACATATCTTTACATCTCCACCCCTTCATCCCTACATCCTTACTTCCCTTTTCTGTCCTTCTGTGACTCCTTCACTCTTTTATTCCATACCTTCTTCCCTACAGTATATCCCTCTTTCACTCCTTCACTCCATCCCTTCTTCCATCCATTCCTCCTTCTTTACATCTATTATTCCCTACTTTCCTTTCTTGCCACTTCAGCTTCTTTCCACCTTTCCTTCATCCCTCCAGCTCATCCTCCCTCTCTTCCTTCTTCTCTTCTTTTATTTTCCTTTCCAAACATCCATTGCTTCTTTACTACATTTCTGCTTTCACCTTTTCCTCCTTTTCTCCACCCATCCTTCCCTTGATCTCATCTTCTGTGCATCCCTTCTTTCCTCCCTCCATTTTCTTGACGTCCTTCCTTTCCATCTTACTGCTTAGCTTCAGTTCATAGGAATAAAAGACAGATGGAAGCATTGAGAGTTTTATGAGACTGATAGAATTAATCAAATAATTCAGATATTAGTATTGGCTCATCAGACACGCAACACAAGTCTTCTTTACTCTCATGTAGCCTGCAGTTTGAACCGATATGTGGGAAAATTCCAATTAACCACACCAGACGGGAATCGGGTTAGGAAACTTGCTGGTGTTTTTGTGAGTCTCTGATAAAAATCTGAAATGAAAACGGCTCCCTTTAATCTGAGATGGTGAGTCTCGGTGCGTGTCAGCATCACGTTTCTGTGGAACTCACTCCTCATCACAAAGAAGATCGAGCACGTAAATGAAATATTCTAATAAGACTTTAATGTGTTACTGCTTCTGTATGGATCGTGTTGTTTGCTGAAAGGAGAGATGAACTCCACTGATGGGTGCAGGGCCTGAGTAAAGCTCAGAGGTCAACAAGTCCAATCTAAATCACCAGACACAGGTTTCCCGCGCTGGTAATCACGCCGTCCTGCCAGACGGAGCCAGAAGATGCCACAAGCGTTCCAACACCGTCACCTTCCCCGGCTCGTTTTACAGAGGTTTCTGAGACAGGGTTCTCCCTCTTTCTCTCCCTCTTTCATTTCCTCCCTCTGTGTTAGAGTAATGGTGTGCGTGCCCGGCTCGCTGCTCTCGTCATTACTCTCGCTCTCGTTCAGCGCCTGCTAGGAAGCAGTATCGTTACAGCTGCACTCAGCCCAGGCCTTCACTCCATCCCTACATTGCACTTTCACTAAATCCATTCTTCCATTTTCTCTACATCCCTCATTTCCTTCTTCCTTCTTTAATTTCATCTTTCCAGCTCTTTTTCCTCTCTCCCTTCTTCCATTCAAACATTTTTTCTCCGTAATTTCTTCTGTACATCCCTTCATTCCTTCTTTCATTCTTCCCTACAACCATGCTTTCCTCCTCCTTCCCTTCTTTTATCCATCTTGTTTTAGCTATGTCTTCCTATCTCCTTCTCTACATACATTATTTTCCCTATCTCCTCATCCCTCACTTCCTATTTCCTTAAATCCAACCAACAGTAAAACACTGTTTACCTTCTTTCCTACATAATTCCATGCCTCCATCTGACTTTCCTTACAGCCCTTTATCCCTTATTGTCTATATCCACAGTCTCTCCTTTATTTTTTCTCCATCCATTTCTTTCCTACATTCCTACCCCCTTTTTCCTTCCCTTATTTCAGTGATCCTTGCTTCCCTTCATCTGACCTTACCTACTTCCCGATATCTCTTCTTCCCTGTATCTTTATCCTTGCTTTCCTCTACCAATCTTTCCTAACATCCCTTCTTTTACTTTTTCCTTCATCCCACCATTTTTCCTTTCATACTTCTTTCAACTCCTTCTTCCCTGCATCCTGCTTCTCTCCTTTTGATTTCCCTTCCTTTACTTATTCCCTCATTCACTTCTTATATCTATATATCCCTCCATACTTTTTTTCCAAAATCCCTTTACTCCATCCTTCTTACCTACAGCTTGTCTTCCCTTCATCGCTCCATCCTTCCTTTCCTTCTCCTTTTTTTCTGACATCCTTTTACACGTTCCTTTCATCCTTTTCTTCACTTTTCCCCTACATCTTTTTTTTCCCTCTGTCACTTCTTCCCTTTATCAACCCACCCCTACCTTCTAACATACATTTTCCTGACATCCTTCTTTCATTACATCTCTTTATCCTTCTATGTGTATGCAAACAAAAAAGTGGGCAAAAAACATTACTTGTTTTTTTCCTATTTTACCGCTTTTTTGTGGGCCAGGGTTAAAGACTGCCAATTTGATTTTCTCCCTATTGTGACCTCATATAAGATGATCCCCTCCGGCAACTTGTTACTCAGCTCTGGAAGGGTATGAATCAGCAGTAGCTCTTTTACATATCAGGGAGGTATTTCAGCTGAAGCGTTAACACACACACACACACACACACACACTATAGAGAAACATGGGACCTTTTTTTCAGAAAAAAAAAAAAAAACCTCCACTTAACATTATGAATTTGACATTATTATAGATACTTACAAATAGCCTGACCCTTTTGATGGCCATAGGAATAGTGGATCATAAAAAAAAAATAGTTTGATGTTGTCGGACTGTGCTGTGAGGCCATTCAGTTCTTTATAGGTCACCATTAGTGTTTTATAATCAATGTGATTCTTTTCTATCAGCCAGTGCATTGTGGGTAAACTTGATGGGGTGATGGGGTGATACCCTCTGTTCAGTGAAATGTGTCAGTACACAGTAAACTATCTATCTGGGTTAATGTACTTCACTAATCACATACCACATTAAGAAATCCTGTGTGTTTGTGTGTTTGTGTGTGTGTGTGTGTGTGTGTGTGTGTGTGCGTGCGTGCACATAGATTCACTCCCAGTGGTTTTTGTGCTGCTATATCTTGGGTCTTATTAGTGAATTATGGTTTATGTTTACTTTTGAAGTGACGTGCACACATGCGTACACACACACACACACACACACACACGCACAGAATGCTTTCTCAGATTTTATGTGCATAATTACTAACTAAAAGTTCAGGAATAGAAACATTAAAACGGAACAAGCTCTGGCGTTTTTTAATTATCCTTTTCATGTACCCATTTTTTTTTTTGTTTCCATATTCAAATGTGTAAAAGAGTCTCACATTTCCCTCATCACAGTTTTTTTCACTGAAAGGTAAAAATAAACACTAGACGTCTGGAGATAATTTAAGACCTGCCACTTTGACACGAATGAAGCCGTGGCGTTGTGGAGCTCACAGCTCGGCTCTTCAGCTCTCAGATGTTTAACAAAGTGAAAATTGCAGCATGAAAAAACGTTTTATCCTAAAATGTTGGGAAAGTTTTTGGTCAGGTCTACATCATGGAGTTTATGTGCACACTCTCTGTTTTTGTCTTTGTAGTGTTTACCTGAAAGTTGTTAGTTAAATCTGTTGGTTGTGTAGAACCAGGGACACACTCCAAAAACACACTCTATAGCCTTCTAAGTGTCGAGTTCTTCAGTTTGTTTCTTTCACATCATGCAGGAAAGGGTGCTTTAACTCCAGTTCAGTTTCTTCCAGGTCGAAGATAATCTAACGAGTCAAATCTAATCCTCAAACTTCTCAAACTGGTTTTTCTAACAGAGGGCTGTCAACCACAAGGGCTCATTAGAATATTAGGCCACACCCACTACTATTTTAGATAAAGCTGATCATATATGACATTTTACAACATATTAACTTTCTTTCTCTCTCGATCTCTGTTTCTGTCTGTTTTTCTTTCTGTCTTGTCTCCTAGTCTTTGTTTCTGTCTGTCTGTATGTATCTATCCATTTATCCATCCATCCATCTATCTATCTATCTCTCTCTCTCTCTTGTTGTCCATGTCTCTCTCCATTTATCAGTCTTTCTTTTAGTCTCTTTCTCTCTCGCTTTCTCTCTGGAATTTATTAATGAAACAGTGTGAAACCGTTTTCATCAACACAATCTGCTCCACCCTCCCACAAGCTGTCTCAGTGCCGCACCGGTGCCGTCGCTCTCCCCGGACATTCTCGGTGCTTTCTCGTCCACATATTAACGGCCCATTAGTGCTTATACATTCCTGTGTATATCCTAAGGAGATTAAAATGACCTTTTTCATTTCAATACATTTCCCAATAATTAGCCTTCCAGGTAACGACGAGAAAGTCATTCCTATTAGCTTTGTTACGAGTCAGACCTTGAGAAGTTTCCTTTAGTGGCCTGTAAGCCTGGAGAGCCTGAATGTTACTGGCGGTAGTACAGGAGAGCGCAGGATCCATTTCCTCCCGCATGTCTAAAGAGCGAGGACAAAGTATTGCACGGAAGGTTAATGTGGTGAATTCACAGTCTGAGCTGACACTTTTCCTGAAGCTTCCCTGGTGCTTAATTATTAGATTTTTCTTTCTCCTGGTTTGTCCAGACACGTGGACACGTCACTAAGCAGTGTCCTCGTGATAAGACGATGAGCCGGAGCACTGAGATTGTTTTGTCTGGCTGCTCGGCCTTGGAACGGCCCGAGGGTCTTAGCCAATAAAAGCATGGTCCCGTATTAAGGGGCATAGGTCTTCATAAGTGCCACTTCAGCCAGCAAGTGATTAAGACAAACGCATCGCTACTGCAGACTCGCCGGTCCAGCACTATTGGATTGTTTTTTTTTTTTTCCAGACAGCTCTGGACACCAGCGTTGGGCCTCAGCTGATGGAGTGTGAGCACACAGAGGGGCAGACGAGTTAGTAAGAATGCGAGGAGAAGAGAAGAAATGCAAGATTTAAGGTGTTTCAGGAGATTCACACATCTTCAGCATGTACAAGAGTGAAGCTAAACTTTATTCTTCTACAGGAGCGTGTGCACGATGCAGCTTACACCCAAACCCAATAAACCCCACTCAGTGAGTCAAAACTCATCCTCAGAAACATAGGGCTGTCAATCAGGGATGCTCATTAGAATATTACAACACAATAACTAAGCTTTGTTTGTCTCTTTTCTCCCCCCATCTGTCTCCCTCTCTGTCTGTCTCTTTATTCATCTCTCTCTCTCTGTCTTTACATTTGTCTGTTTTCGTCTGTCTCTCTTTCTCTGTCTCTATCTGTCTCTCTGTCTATCTCTTCATATCTTTCTCTTCCTCTGCTTTTGTCTGCCAGTCTCTCTCTCTGTGTCCCTATGTCCCCATCTGGCTTTCTTTTTGTCAGTCTCTCCGTCTCTGTCTGTCTGTCTTAATCTGTCTATCTCTCTGCTTGTCTATTCACTCTAGCTGTCTTGCTTTCTCTCTGTCTTCATCTATATCTGTCTGTCTCGCTTTTCCTGACCATCTCACTCTTTCTGTTTGTCTCTGTCCATTTCTCAGTCTCTCTCTCTCTCTCTCTCTCTCTCTCTGTCTTTCTCTTTGCCTCTTTGTGTCTGTCTCTCTTTCTGTCTGTCCCTCTGTCTGTCTTTTCTACCTCTCTGCTTCTTTTTGGCTGTTTCTATCTGTCTCTGTCTGTCTCTCAGTCTGTCTATGTGACTCTCTCATTCCCTGCCTGTTTGTCTTCATTTGTTTCTCTCTCTGTCTTTCTCTTTGTGCAGGTAAACCAAAGCCAAGGTCAGTAGTTTCCAGTCCTACAAGAATACTAGTGTATTATTTTTTAGCCGAGTGAGAATAACTGGCGTGCAAATGAGTCATTTAAAAAAAAAAAAACTTTTACTGTATAGTAATTTTTTTATAATATTAAGTTATAAATGATATGATTTATATGATGTGTATACATTTATAAAGTAAGATTTTAATTTTGACAACTGAACTCGGATGATTGTGTATTTGTGATAGTGTGAGATATGACACAAGGCCTACAGTAGGTGATTTTGATGGGAAATGGATGCTTGGTTAAAAAACTTTCACACAAACGGAGACTGTAATTTATTATTCATTACTTCATTACATTTGACTATAACAATCTTTTACAATCAGTTCTTATTCATCTTTTGTTGGATGAATCAGTTAATGTTATGTGCATCTAATCAGTAGCTAAGGATACAGTACGTTTGTGTGATGGCTGCCGAACATGGAGTAGCAGAGCGAGAGAGATGGAAATGACAGCGGTAGCAGTGTTCAACTTATAAAATATTAAAGCAATAGGTGTTTGTGTGAGCTCTATGGATGACATTACTCATACCGTAATCGATGCCAAAGATAGTATCGAGGCCGCTGCTGAGGCTGACAAATCCTCCACGGGTGTTTACACTGCTGCTCGCGCTGAAGGTGAGATAGCGGGAGAGTCAGTTGCCATACGGCTCTTGCTTTCTCACAAGCTACTACTTATTACATCTTCCTAAACAATCAGAAAATAGAAGCATCTGCAACTAAATGTAGTAGCATTACGGTTTAAAATGATTATTTTATTATTTGTTACAATGTAACGCTCGGCTTTTATTGTAAACCTAGTTACACTGCAACGGGGTCGAAAATCTAAATAGGGGCTACACCTCCGGTGTAGTATGAGCTTCGTGGAACAAGTAAAGACACGCGACAACAATTCTAAAACAAACCCAAAGTGTATTAAGTGAAAAAGACAAACAAACAAACAAGGTGCTCCGCAAATCAATATTTACAAAATATGTACAAAAATAAAGAAAGTGTGTGTGTGTGTGTGTGTGTGCTGTATGAAAGTCCAAAGTCCGTGTTATTGTTTGTGCGTCGGTTCCGCTTTTATGCCGGCACTGTAACCCGACACGTCATCAGGGTTCCCTCGCGCCATAACTGCGCATGCTCGCAAGAGATTAACCCCGGAACCAAACACTTTCGGGAACACTATAACCATATCGGGGTCGTTTGATAAGGCCCGGCGGTTTTATTTTTATTTACCATCCACTTGTAACCTATATACATTGGGGGAAATAAGTATTTGATCCCCTACAGATTTTCTAAGTTTGCCTACTTACAAAGAAATGAAGGGTCTATAATTT
>JAQMYJ010000038.1:2992279-3008204 GCA_030014305.1 Clarias laeviceps
GAGAGCAGAAGAGGAGAGATAACAGTTAGGTCTGGTCACAGTCACATAATGTATAATGTGAATGTATATTTACTGTATAAATAGACTCCAGTTTCGGTGAGTTTGTGCCCAAGATTCTTGTTCTTGGCTGACAGGAGTGGAAACTGATGGGTCATGGCAAGGTCATGGTAAGGAAAACTACACGGGATGGACCACACGACTGGCTCGAATTATACCATATGAATCTTCCCACAATATAATGAAACATATTGAGCGAAGTGAAATGCTTTCTTTCCTGTGGTGTATCCTTTTCAAAATATGTCAAGTGGAACTCCTTCACTGCTCCTGTTCTTCTTTTCTGTGCCTTCCCAAAGGTTTACATTCACTTCCTTAACTCACCACTTTTCCCAATTTCACATTACTGAAGCTCATGCAGTCTCTAGCAGTCTGTAGAGGCTTGACCTCATCCTGCTTCAAGCATATAAAATGTCTCTATGGAGCAACACTGCAATCAATAATGATATAAATGTACCAGACAACTAAGTTTAAAAGAGGCGGTCCTGATGAGAACAGCAGCAGCAACAATATATACTATAATAAGCCCATAGAGTAAAGAAGAAAATCACCTGAAACATGCAGTTTGGCTTCCACAAATGAGGAATTTCTTTGTAACTTTTTGTTTCTTATCATGTTTATGTCGCTTATCTCTGTCAGACTCTCCTGCCTCTTAAGGCTTACCGTTCACATTCTTATTACAACTGCTTTGTAAACATGGCAAAATTTTGAGCTCCAATCAGGAACTACAGAAGCTTTTGACCAGGCTTTAAAAAGAAACAGAAAATATTCAATATTTGCAATGACTGGCCAAACCTGGCTCCTGAACCATTCTAAAAAACAACAGGTGCTTCATATTACTTATAGTATTCACCATAAGCAAATGGAAAGTTGATATTATATTGGCACAGAGATGACATGCTGCAGCTTGGGAATAAGTAAAAGATGCCATATTGGTTCTCCATTTCCTGATTTTTCATTTTCCATGATTTCATCAGTTCAGTTGCATATAATTTTGTGGAACGACCACAACACAATAAAACCATTCTCTTACTGATACAAAGCCCTGACACTTAAAACTTCTCCCATAGATGCTCCTGTAAATAAACATTGTAACAGTCAATTTTAATTATATGACCCTTGGGAATTGGAAGCAAGCATAATGACCTATACGGAACATCTCATGAAGATGACTGAGGCAGGAGCTTTGTGTCCTCTTGATGGGTCCAGAAACTTATGAAGCTCAGGATGATAAGGGAAGGCTTGTGGACCTCAGGAGTAAAATTCTGGACAGGAGCTGCAATGTGTGCCCTGCAATGGATTGGCACCCTGTACATGGTGTACTTTGCCTTGTACTCTATGTCTCCTGGACTAGGCTTCAGGCACTCCATGACCCTGTATACAGGATAAAGTGGTATAGACAATAAGATCATCCCTGATCATCTACGTTGCCTTTGCCAATGTTTTTTTTTTTTTTTTTTTCAAGAAACCAAATATTGACATGGAAAAATGCCTTGACTGATTGACCAGATAGTTAGTCAAGGTAAATGTCAGTTCCTTAAACAATTATTTGAATGCTAACATAAGGATGTAGTCGAGACAGTATCTGTAATGTAGTACTGTATATTTCGAACCAGTGCAAATGAGCTTGATGTTGCAACCTCATTTAGAATCGATGACACTGATTGCATCGATTGATTGTAGGAGTTGGCATTGATTATGCATTAACAGCTAGGGTTTAATGGGAGTCGCCGTGCAGCTTTGGAAACTTTGTATGGCTGCTAATTGAATTTCGTTGCAGTGAGTGAACACTGAGGAAGAGACTCAGCAGTAATGCTGGAAATGTAATTATTTTATTGTAATGGGATGCATGGCGGAGAGAAAATCCGCTTCTGGCTTCTCGTTTCCTCTTATCGATGTCCTCGGCTCTGATTTCGGGAGGCACTTTGCTTTGCATACAAGTGTGCATCAGATGGATGATCATACGTATAAGGTGCTATAGGTTTTAAAGTCAGGATTAAGGACATAGTGTCCGGGTGATATTCAGACCTCTGGCGGTGTACATTAAATGGATCAGAGAACAATTGACAAGAGATCTGTGATTAAAAAAAAGGCCAACGGCTATGAGAATAATCGTATTAGGGACACAGATACTGGTGAATGATCAGACATAAAGGGTAATCTATCCAGTCTTGGGTTTGGGAAAAGGAAGCTGATAAACTACTTTTAAAGAAACATGGGTGCCATCAAATCTTGCATGTGTACATTACGACCAATCTTAACACAAGCTTAAAGAGTGTGAATATTAGGATGTGGATGTCCCACAACTCAGAGAGGTCACAAGAGCAAATTAGGCTTCTTCTGAATCAATATTTAATTCAGGTATGTTTGCATTTGAGGTGCTAATACCCTGAACGGCAACTACGCTAATTCTTTCCACCTGTTCCTTATTTTTCTACCCATCCTGAGGCATCTGGAGATTGTGCCAGCTCCAATAGACAAAGGCCAACCCTGCGAGGATCCTAAGGCATCCAGAGAAGGTCCAGCTCCAGGTGGGTTCTGCTTCATGATGGTTTGGATCTACACATGCTGCTCCTGAGCTCCCAGTGATCCAGACCCCCCTCTGCCCTCTGCACCCGCTGAATCATCCCTGTGCTGAACTGGACTCCCTGTTAACTTAGACAACTTCTGTTATATTGAACTTCCAGAAGCCTAACACACATGATGTCATTATATAATTGCTGTTATCACCCAAATGAGGATAGGTTCTCTGTTGAGTCTGGTTCCTCTCAAGGTTTCTTCCTATTGCCATCTCAGTGAGTTTTTCCTTGCCACCGTTTCCGACACCTTTGGCTTGCTCATCTGGGACAATCTCATTATTATAAAATCTGAAACAAATTGAATTAAGAATCAGGATATTTATGAAATCATTATACAAAATCGTAATACCAATCGAATCCGCACCTAGGTATCGTGATAATATCATATCGGGTGGCCCATGGTGATTCCCTAATATATACTAAGGTTAGATTAACTATGTTAGGACATGAATTCTTCTACTTTCCTTGTTTTGTTTAAGAATTGCATTCAACTGATAAAAAAATTTACTTTAGAAAAACAAGGAATTCATTGAGAACTCAGCTAATAATTTGAAGCAACAGGATCAAGTGCAACACTGTTATACTGTAGTTACTGTAAAATGGATACTAAATAACGCTCCGTGCATGTTGTGCGATTTTGGGTCAGATTTTATCCAATATGTCAAGAGATTTTTAACTGATTGGCCACTAACAGCTCATTTGAAGTGGCCCCTCGGAATAAATCTACTCATGTTCATGAAATTTCTCATCCTCAGACAGAAGTTTCAGTACTTACAGTCACCATGAGTCACCCTGGATCCGAGTCAGCCTTACCTCCTGCAAGATTTAAGTGTGTGCATTCGATGTTGAGTCATATGAGGAGAACAATCTGTCACTGAGAGCCTCGGTGGTAAGACAGCGATGCCAAATGATGCACACTCCCTGGTGGACTTGCAGTGGCTTCAGACGTCAGCTATCATGGAATAAGGTCTTAAATAGATCATCTCACAGACTGGAGTATTTCCCTGTGGGGGTTAAAAAAAACTTGTAAGGATGCCTTTGTGCTGAAATCGCAGAGAAGTTCTAGCATTCAGACGCACTTCAGAGGTTTCTTGAACGATTTGAACGATTTTGAGATTGGGTTGTTTCTGTGCATTATACAGTAGCTGGCTGAAATCGAGACAGGTGGCATCTGCCAAGTGTTACAGTAGCTTGCATCTTCTGTAGAGTCTGACAATGCTCTTTAGTTATAAGCTACAATGTTTATTTAGCATCTGTGGGAGAAGTTTTAAGTGTCATAGCTTTGTATCAGTGAGAGAACGGTTTTATTGTGTTATGGTCGTTCCACAAAATTATGTGCAACTACTGTTTAAATGGAAATAAATGTGGATTGCTGAGAATAAAAGGAATAAACCATCCGGTTATAGGTAACTAATCCATTTTGGGCTAAGTAGAGCTGTGTGATGTAACCGATTATGCAGTTCAATCAGCCTTTTGTTGGTTGATATAATTATTTAAAGAATTGATTCACCAATTTAAGTTACAAATTTTATACACACATATTTATGTTTTGCACAAGTATTCCATCTTCTTCTTTGGAGTTTATGAGCAGTTAGTGCAACACCACCACCTACTGGTCTGGAATGTGGAACAGAAGCATTTCAACGCTCATCAAATACACAAGATTTTAACGAAATCACCTTTACCTTTAATTACAGCACACATTGTGATGTTTAGTACATGTTTGAAAGTGATTCCTCAGACTCCGAGAACCACTCTTTCACAATCTGAGTCCTGGAATATGGCCGTGTCATCAGGGAAGAAGAAAAACTCCATAGATGTAATAACCTGGTCATCCAGTACATTCAGGTCATCAGCTGACTTCATTTTATTGCCACATAATGTTGCTGAGTCTAGACCTGTGCAACTGAAGCAACCACAGATCATAACACTGGCACTATGCATGATGGGTGCATCGCTTCACACCAATCGAAGAGGCTCTATTTGGACTCATCAGGCCACATAGCCTTTTTCCAGTCCAAACTTTAGGCTCCCTAGTAAATTGAACACAGTTTTCTGATAAGTCTAACTTATTCTTATGGACACACAGCTGTCTAGTCACAGTCATGTGAGGTCTCATTATGTGTATGGAAATGCTCTTACCATGCAACTTCACTAAGTGATCTACATTCATGATTTTTTTCCGACCACATTTCTTCCAGAAACCTGATGGTTCAGCACTGATATTCAACACAGGTATTGATAACGTGTCGAAGGGTTCTTAACCTAGTTACAGTCATTTAAAATCTCTTTACTTTTCTTTTCTTGATGCAGTACAATAAATGAAAAGGGGACTTTTTTTTTGACCAGGCAGTTTAAATACTTTAAACCTGTAATAAATATAGCTGCTTGAGAAAAAAACAGATTTTGATACCACAATGAATTGAAAACACAATGTTGAATCATCTCAAGTCTACCTATAACACAACGCTAATGGTACTGTAACTACTGTATAATCCGGTAGATCATAATTTAGGCATGATGATTATTTTCCTGTAAAAGCATCCCCTAAAGTATTTGATTCATTCATTAAGAAAATATTGTACATAAATATTGTGCATAAAGGGCAAAATGAGATAGCAGATTTGTTTTTTCATTCACTTTTTTTTGCATGTTCCTTCATTTCATATGTTCATATGAGTCTTTCCTGTCTTGTCGTATCTGTACATTCTGTTGCTCTGTTGTAAACACTAAAGAGCTGGCTTCGCAGTTTACAGGAGTAGAATACTACATGTTTGGGAGCCATTCTGAGGATGTAAAGAGGCTTATGGGTCAGGACCTGGAAATGTAATGCTTTTTCAAAAGATAAAATGCCGGTTTCTCTTTTCTTTCTCTTTTATAGAACAATATAAAAAACTATCTTATTAAAAACATAAATCTGATATCGGTGCTAATGTTTCAAGGTAGTTTCCGTTCTAAACATGAATAGAAGAGATTAAAATCTTGCTTGGGTTTCACCAGCTGAATGACCAAAGTGATCTGATTACATTTAACTTTGCGTTTCAGTGATGAAGCAGAGCTACTGTTACCACAGTACAGATCACTTTCCTAGAACACAGAAACAGCATAGTGTAAACTCCTCGTCTTGTCAAAAAATAAAATTATCTGGGTTGTTCAAGTTAAAGTAATAACTTCCAACCGAGTTCCTGTAACATGCAAGTGGTGTTGGTGAATAATGGTGTGTACAGTTCACACAGAGAAATGATTCTCTTCTGCAAATTGGCAACGAGTTATCTGTCGATTTTTAAGATCAGAAATGACCGCAGAAGGGTCCAAGTCACCTCAGCCAGGATACACACAGATGGTCTTCTTTAAAACATTTGAACTGTTAATTTTTTTTTTTTTTACTGCAGCTAAAGAGTCTCATAAACGCACTGTGCTTGAAGTCAATCACTTTTACGCCTTCATTCTCCAGAAATTCCATCACAAGTCCCGGGTTCACCTGAACACGCATTGTACACAGCATTAACACTGGAGACTCCTCCTATAAATATTCCCAGTAGTGACTAGGATGCTCTTAAGCATACTTTTTTTTGTTTTGTTTTTACTATATTTATTCCCCCCCCAATTTTTGCCAGATTTTCTCCCCTAAAATTTGTGGTGTCCAATTCCTCCCAGTCACTAGGGGGCTCCCACATTAAGCTCATACCGCCACTCAGTAGGGAGGGCCGTAGACCGCCCACGTGTTTCCTCCGACCCACGTGACGTCACCGACCATTTTTTTCGAACTGCTTGGGGGCGTAACACACTCGGAGGAACAGCGCTATCCGCTCCTTCCGCTTACGCGACGCCCTTGATTGGCTTGTAGAGCCGTCGTTAATGTGGGACGCGAAGTACCTCTCATCCCTCCCCCCTGAGAGAGGCTCAGCCAATCAGCTCTCTCTATGCCTCCGGCTGTGAGAGGCAACAGCACCACCCGGGGTTCGAACCAGCGATCCCTGGATGATAGGGCGAGCGCTTTACCACTGCGCCATTTGGAGGCCCTACTCTTAAGCATACTTTATGAAGTGCACTTCACTCACACAGATGTAAATTCCAGTTCGGATCAAAACACACACAAGATTTTTTCAACATCTCCTAAGCTGCAGACCATTTTCTCAAAATCCCACCTTCTTAATTATGTTAAGATGACACCCTCTTGTATCTTGTTTTTCCAGATTTTATTCTTTTTCATTCTTTGAAGATTTGTTACTCTTTTCTTCTTGCTCGGAAAAGAAGGTTTTTGAATAACAATTCAAACATCAAACCTGACCTTGATTATCATTCATATCCAACATCGACGCGGATGTTTGTTGTTTCTTCTTACCAGTTTTTTTTTTAAAGAAGAAGAAGAAGCTTCTTCACACTGGGGGCAAAAAAAAACACCCCTCAACCTGACAGGCACTCTCTTAGTTTAGTAAAGAAATGCAGCGGTTGTTATGGTTACAAGTTATAAATAGAGCAGAGGGGTGACAGAGGAGCCAGGAATATCAAAATTCTGAATCTGAATCTCACAGTAAAATGTGAATTCCCTGCGCACAGCGTTTTCTGACGTGCTCATGATCATGAATAATTAAACGTCTATCATTTGCATGTGTACATTAGATATGTTCATGTTTTTAGAAACTCTTTATTCTAGCATTTAGAATATAGCATTATCATACTATTCCGCACAAAGTGTCGTTTCCTGTTATACCTCGATGATTTTCCAACTAATATAATTGTTTATTCATAAAAGAATGAAATGTTATGTTTTTTATCCACTTATAGTTTCTTTTAATAGTAATGAAAAAGTTTTTACTCTCTCCCACTCTTTTTATTCCTTCTCTCTTTATAAGAGTTATTGAGTTAATTGATTTGTTACCACAAACCTACAGTACAAACCTACAGTAATAATCTTGTCTTGAAGACTTGTGCTTGCACTGGAGACTCCTTCCTTAAAGCCAAGACAGTCGTCTACCAGGAGAGTTTAGAGCACCTCTGTCTTCTGTGCCTATACAAGCTTTATGGAGATGCTGATTTCCTTTTCCACCAGGACTTAGCACCTGCAAACATACAGAACATGGAATTAAAAGCAGCTTATACTGTAAGTGTTAATGAAGAGACATCGCCTGGGATTTCAACTGTAAAGCATCTGATAAGCCTGAAAAAATGGAGAAAGAAACACTCCTGCCTTTTTTCTGTGAGGTTTAGAGTGGAGGAGGAGGTTAAAACCACGTCTCGCGGTCTGCATTGACACTGCAGGTGTGTTAGGAAAAGCGCTGTTGGTTTTGTCTACTCGTGTCATCAGGTGGTGTGAAAAATGAGCCCTTATGGGAATTGTCAGTCTCCTCCTCCTCCTCCTCCTCCTCCTCCTTTTGATATGTCTTCATTCATCCCTCACTGCGGACGTTCAGACAAAATCTATAAAGCGTTTGCGTCTCTCAGCACGCGGCCTGGCAGAGGAGACGTCGTTCCAGTAGCATCCCGCTGCAAGCTCCCAGGACGGAATCGGGCTTCAGTTCCGCTTTCAGCCTCCATGCGGCTCTGGCCTTGAGAAAGCCTTGTAATTCACACGGACACTTTTTCCCTCCTCGCAGCGTGAACGCGTTACACCGCACCGTCCCCTCTGAGACCGGAGACGTAATGAGCCGTCCTCTCTTCTCCTGTCTCGTGTCATCCTGTCTTTCTCTTTTTCTCTCCTGTGAAGGATCTCATGAGCAGAACTCAGACATGACAGCACAGATTTTTCTTTTCAGCTCTGAAACGACGTATGCTAATGCCTAGGTGCTAGGATATGTGGGTTTGAAGACATGTGCTGCATGATGGATGAGATGGCACTGAGTGTTTCCAACCTTTTTAGTACAGAGGTGCCTGGGATATATATATTTTTTTGTATGGAACACATTTGAGATATGCAGATTCGTATACTTTGTGAAGTTAGAAATAGTATATGTTTGAATAATGATCCATTTGTTGATTTGTTGCGTTCAAGCGCATGCCTTTTTGCTGTTTTATTCAGCACTATTTATCTTGGTTCTTGTCATGTGCTGCTAATCTTATGTTTACGATGTTTCAGATTTGAAGCAGAGAGCAATAGAACTTTGGCTGTGTTGGGAACCAAAACCCAGTCCCAATATGGCACTGGTACCGGTATGTACTAGAACCTAGTACGCACGTACTGTAAGAAGCATCATCGCTCTCACCGCACATGAAAAATAATTTTCAGACTGGGAAAATGATTGTTATGTGAAAGTTGGAAAGCTCTAATAATAAAAACCAAACTATTGTTTTTAGTAGCATGAATGTCCATGGTGTTTTCACATTCTGACTTAAACATACAAAATTATTTTCATCCGCTGGAATGCAGTTACACTCGCTCTGACAGCAGCAGGTAGCGTTAGCTCGCTAGGCTAAACACGCTTAAATTAAAATGCAAAATATCCTAAATTGGGGCTGTATTTGAGGACGTACGGGATGAAGTTAAAAGCCGAGGGACGTGTTTAACACCTTTAACACTGTGTTTAACAGCTTGTGAATATCAGCTGGCAGTGTGTGTGTCCGGCCCCAGTCAAATTTAGGAGAGATGTGATATTTTCCCAGATGAGGCAGATATTTACTGCTTTGCGACAATGTCAATTGTTAAAAGCGCTATACAAATAAAGTTGAATTGAATTGAATTGAGATACTGTAAGGTCATATTTCTGCAAAAGAATTGATGAAGCTGGTTTGTAGCAGACCACTATATACCACTATATACATCACAATATCACTTTGTTATTATTAATGTGAAATTATTGTATTTGAGTTATTTGAGTATTATGTAAATGTGTTGTGTTTGTTATTTACTTATGTTTCAGTAAAACGCCTTCTTTAATGTTATCCACCATTTTGTGTGGCTCTTTTTTTTTTTAAATATTGGTTCAAGCACCATTTAGGCACCAGAACTATTTTAAAAGTATCGATTTGGAACCGGTATCGTAAATAACTTGAACGATACCCCTAACAGTGACGTGAGTGTCTCAGTGCTCAGTGCTCTGACATCAATTTAGAGAATAACCCCTCTATATAAAAGATTTGCTTTAAAGACTGTAACAGCGATTATGCAGGTTATTTGTACTGTATCAAGATACTTGTAGTTCTGCGTTGCTTTAACAGACATCATTAACGTTTGGACATAAAGGCTTCTTGTTGCTATTACATTACAAGTCATTACGAGACATAAAACACAATCACATTTTTCATTTGCATTAAACTCTTCTTTCTTTTCACTTCACCTTGAAACGCTTTTAAATCGTCTCTTGTAATGTAATAATTTCTTTTGTTCTATTAAAGATCCCCAGCGTTACATTTAATGATCCAGGCACATGCTGACAGTACAACATGTGAGCGTATTATCCCCTGGCTGAGAAGTGCTAACTAAAAAATCTGATAATCTATGCATAGCAGAGCAAAAGCATAGCATGAAATTAACCTATTTTCTTCTTGTTGTGGTGGGAGAAAGAAAAAAGAAATGTGCATTTAGAAAAGCCAAGTGAAGCAACGCTGGCACAAAACCTGTTTTGCAGAGCTTTATATGATTGTGTGCCACTGTTTCCTCACTGCAATTCATTTACTACAGCGTGATATCATGCTAAAAACACTGTGAATTAAAGTATGGAAGATAATTATACAAGGAAGTGTTGGGGTGTGAGATTGAAGATTGTTAAATTACTTTAATCTAACTTGAGATATCAAGAATGGTATCTAAGATTCTACACATTTTCTACGTACATTTTTAAATCCTTTTTTTTTCTTTTTCACAAGAAGTCTTAATTAAAGAAATTAATTAAAAGATTTAATAATGCAATGAACAATTTTCTCATTCACATCTTTAACTTGTACCAAGCATTGCATGAGTATTCACCCCTTTAAATTACCTAGGAATGGAACACACTTATCTGGGATTATATGTCATCAGTCTAAAGCAAACAAGCTTTGTGGTGAGATTGGGGAAAGCAAGATGACTATACCAGCCACTAGAGAAAAAAAAAACAAAAAAAAAAACTGGTGGTTCAGATTGGATTACAGTTTTTGAGTCATGGATCAGATCATTTTTAGCCAAAAAAAATAATAAAAAAGTCAAATATAATTTCTCTCATTTAAAAATAAATCTTTAAATGAAAAGAAAGTTCAAGTTTAAAGCCCAATGTTTATATAAAATCTTAAAATCAACAATACTTAACTGTTAAAGTGCAATATGAGGCATGATTATCATTGCTATTGTTGTTAAGAATACTACAGTTGTTTATGAAAGAAAGACTGCTGTGATTTTCAGCACAGTGATCTGGCAACCCAAACTGAATCGAGTGCATGAGAGAGTGAGATTTTCTTGGTCAATAACGAAACCCAAATGCAAGGTCGTTAAATTCAAAGCATTAGCTTTGATTGTACAGAATAACAGTTTTTATAGTAAATTATTTCTTTATTTCTTTATATAACCCCCTGCTACACTAATGCACTTAGTGCTTGGACACCATCAAAGTTTTCTCAGTACACCAGAGCCATGATAGGAAATTCTGGCCTCTCAGGAACTCCTTTAATGGCCTGAACATGTGGGAATGGCTTGGAGTGAGGCCAGGACTATATGGCGGATGTGACAATAACTCCCAGCCAAGTTCCTGTTGGTGAATGATTGTGTGTACAGTTCACACAGACAGGTGCGTCGCCTCTTCCGCAAGTTGGTGACAAGTTATCCATCAATTTCCATGGATCAGGCGTTGCACTCGCTGAACGCTTACAGGAACGACTGCAGTGGGTTTCGAGCCACCTCAGCCGGGATCGTCAGTCATGTTCAAATGTTTTATTGCGGCAAAAGGTCTCATCACCGTACTGCGCTTGGAGTCTTCTGTAAGAGTCAGTGAATTAATTTACACCTTCATTCACCATAAATTTCATCACAAGTCTCAGTTTGACTTGAACACAACTAGCATAATACCATACAGGGGCAGTAAAGCTCTAGCTGTTTTTTATTATAATGGTTGAAGTTGGGAATTAATCTGCAATTCAGGTGCGTGTCGTATCCTGGGAACGAATCTGTAGGGATCACAAATCAAGCGCAGTCGGTTCCGCTGCTACTAGCTACAGTATATACTGTACTGTAAACTCATCAGAGAGATTAACGATTAACTATCTCGATTACTTTCTTCAGGGCTGTATTTTTCTCTAAACGGGGTTTGTTGCTAGGGTTGAAGGATTGAAAAAGCTAGCACGAATTTTAGCAACAAACCCCGTTTAGAGAAATTGTGAAGTCGCTAGCACGAATTTTAGCAGAGGTTAAACAAGTCTTTCGTTCAACTAAAACTAATTCATCATTCATACTTTGAGATTTCTAAAACAAATCTCTGACTTCATGGATCACTAGCATATTGCTTTTCCAGCCTTTTCAGGAACATGGCAGGATGCCCACTGGCTCGTGACTGATCCTCAGAATTCAATAACACTTCCTCTTATTCCTTCTTGTGGGTGGATCTTCTGCTAAAATGAGCTCCCCGAGGCTTTCTTCTGTAACACAAACCACCAAGGCAGTGCTCTCCTGAGCAGTGTCACGTCTCACCGCAGTGTCATGAATGTCTTGTGTTTGAGTTAGTTTTTTTATTTTTGAGGACGAGTTAAAACAATGAGATTCAGCAATGCAGGAAGTGATGCTCAGGGTCAGTCAGGGGTAGGAATCGTAAAAAGAAACACCCTTTCATGTTTCTCTCACTTCTCTTATGCAACGACGTTATAAAAAGAAGGCCATTACCAGTGGTTTTGGATATGTTTCAGAATCCTAGAAAGAGTCGATGTACATGCTTTCTGGTGCCGCAGCTTCACTTCAATAAACATACAAATTTTACGTTGTAGCCGTCGACCTCATTCTCTCATCGAAGCGCCATGCTTGAACACCTCTCATGACTGTGCTCTTTAAAATACACACTGATTTAAATAAGGATCACTTCCCAGAAAATAATGATGAAAGCCTTGGTTCCCTCTGAGTCATTCATTAAGATGATAGCTCAGTCTGTTTGTTTTTTCTCGGAGGACAAGCGGGAGAGAAATATTGGAAGGATGTCAGGAGAAGGACTCTAAAGCAAGGGAGATAATGAGAGGAGAATAAGAGAAGGAAAGTGATACAGCTTGATTTTGGAATGAAATAAGTCATTGCTAACTGGACTCGAGGACTGTGGCATCTCGACTCTTGATCGAGACACACGATTGGTCGAATTAACTATTGCGATAACATACTTACATAAAATACGATAACTATTTTAATAGTTCCGGTGCATTTTTGCTCCCAAATTTCCAAATTATGTCATTAGGGTCATGTGACGGGTTAACAAAAAAAGATTACGTATGCAAACAGACACTCAGAGCTGGAATTGGAGAAACCTAATTAATGGGGAAGTGTGATTACGTTTCTATAAGAACACACCCTGAAGTGTTTTATTCCCCTTTTCCAGGTTGGTTCGCAAATTATAGTCACATTTTACGTTGTGGTACAAACTATGTTTAATTTCGTTTTTTGTCTTATAAGTGATTCTGTTATTTATTACATTAAAGCAGTCTATAAACACTTTCTTTTAAAAGTCATAGAAGCATTGTCTCATAATAGAGACCAATAGATAATGTCCAATAGATATGGAGATAAGAATTTTTGAACACCATGATAACTTGGTTAACAGTCAAAATCCTAGTTTCCAGTTCATATCAAGCACTATGAGATTTAATATAATTAATTAGCAACTCAAGGGCTGATACAAATCAAAAGTGACACTACAGCCATATAGACACTTGACCATGCGCTTTATTTCAAAACTCGGGGAAGTAACAGTAACATTTGTAACAATATGCTGTTCTTTTCTCTTCTCTTCTAGATTTTGGAGTATAACTGTTGGTAGATCATTAGTGAGCTTAATGGGGCTCTATTTTTAATTCCAGTTTTTCCCAAAATATGTTGCGTGGGGTTGAGTTCAGTCAGGAGTTCAGTCAAGTTCATCCAGTCCTAGTTCTTCATGAAATGTAGAGGTGAGGTGAACACAATCGGTTATTATGACTAAATTGTGTATTGGGTTTGACTGATTTCCCGTTTATAGTGAGTTTAAAAGACACATGTGGTTGTTCCAATCCTTGAACATCTATGCTATGAACATTAATGCAATTCAATTCAATTTTATTTTATTTAAAATAAAATTATCCCAAACAGACCACACAGGGCATCCATGTGACGAGATCTCCAACCTGAAGCGGGGCACCAGGACGAGTCAGACAGGTCCAAAGAGCAGAGGAGGTCTGGATCACTGGCAGCTCAGGAGACACATGTATAGCTCGACAGAGAAGTGAAGAGAAGAGAACAGAAGAGACAGAAAGAAAAACAGGAATTAGGAACTTTCTTTTATTTAATAAATATCATCTTTTGACCTAAAATGCATTGTGATTTTTTTTTTTATAAAAAAGTAAAGTCTGGCTTGTTTGTCATTTGGTTTTTATTCATGGCAAATCCTCAGCCTCTTCAGCAAACGGATTCAGTGGACAGATGAGCATTTCGCAGAGCCTCCTGTCAAGATTGTGTTACGTAATAAGCGAGGGCATTTTTCTGTGGAACGCCTTGTGGATTTAGCCTCGTATGTCTTTTCAATAAAATAAGACTGACGGTGGATGAAAGCAGATGAAATATGAAAGCCGGTTCACAAACACATTGACGTTCGGGCCAGGAAGGAAAATCTCGGCGCTAATGAACAGCTGCCTCATGCTACGTGCAAAGGAAATGTGGTGTTAACCTGCTGAAAGGTTAGAATTTGATTGATTGGATTTTTGCTTCCTCAGATCCGGTCTCTGTCCTAGTCTTCCTCCACACCAGCTGCCAGATTGATTTTAGTTCTTCTAATAAAGCACATGTCACTCATGGAGGGGTATAAGGACAGACATTTAATTGGACTTTGTTTGTTTTGTGAGAGAGAGAGATAAGTCTACATTAGTGCTAATTTGATGAGTGGTAACGAGCAATGACTAGGCTAGTACTGTATTTAACTTTAAACTTGATTAGAATACAATCACTGTTATTTTCTGTGGATGGACGCTAATGATTTATTTAATAATTGAATGTAAGAATACAAAAAAAAATAATAATAAAAAAAACAGTATTAACCAATGAAGTTTGTATTGCGTAATATTTCTTCATAGATCAAATATCTATTAACTTGCACACCACAAGAGGGCACACTTGCAGTTCATTATCAAATGAATATGTATTCATTTTCAATTGAAGACAGATGTGCAGGTTTTTTGTCAGCTGTATTGTTTTTGTTTGGTTTAATTCTGTTTGTTTATCGCCAAAACAACTGATTAAATAAACTGAGGGGGAAAAAATGTGCATCTTGTTTTCGTTAATTATTATTATCAATTGACTGTTGATAGAGCACTGTCGCCTTGCACCTCCAGGGTCCGGGTTCGATTCCCGGCCAGGTTTGATTCCCGTCTCTGTGTGTATATAGTTTGCATGTTCTCCCCGTGCTTGGTGGGTTTCCTCCCACAGTGCAAAGACATGTAGATTAGACTAATTGGTGTTCCCAAATTGCCCGTAGTGTGTGAATGAGTGTGTGAGTGTATGTGTGTGTGCCCTGCGATGGATTGGCACCCTGTCCAGAATGTACGACACCTCGTGCCTTAAGCCTCCTGGGATAGGCTCCAGAATACAGGATAAAGCAGTATAGAAGATGAGCTAGTGAGTGAGTGACCGTTGAATGTTGATGTGTATACCATTGTTTTGTTTTTTTATGTACCAAAACTTTTGACTGGTACTGTATGTAATTGTCACAGGGGAGCCAAAGCATTTGCATGCATATATTTAAAGGATTATACCAGTGAATGTATTTCACACAGGTTAATGTAATATGAGGAATATTGTTATGCGATTATGTTCACTTGTTGTGGGGTCAGAAATTTTTATTCCTTGGACCAATTCAGTGGTGCATTTGGTCCAACACTGTTTCAGTTCCCTGCTCAGAACCTGCAGTTATTCAATATTTACTGTTTAACACACAGCCACAACAAAGGAAGAAAAACTTCTAACCATCCTATATGAAAACATATATTCTTATTAAATGCGTATGAAGATGTTATGTAAAAAAATATAGCTTGCAAATAAGGATCAGTTTCCTACAATTAGAGATAATTTATAATTATGGTGCAAGAATGTAGCTAGGACGGTAAGTTTTCTGTGCTAATCAACTAAACAGAGGTGTAACCCATAGGCAGACCGTCAATTCAATTCAGTT
>JAQMYJ010000038.1:3031651-3054969 GCA_030014305.1 Clarias laeviceps
TCTCTCTCTCTCTCTTTCTCTCTCTCTCTCTCTCCCTCTTTTTCCCTCTCTCTCTCTCTCTCTCTCTCTCTACCCCTTTCACTAGACTCTTGTACATTTACAGACAGGTTGGTGTGGGTTTTGCATGGTTAAGTATTGACTAGAGCCAGTCTAAAAACCCATGTACTAAACACTGTGTGTGTGTGTGTGTGTGTGTGTGTGTGTGTGTGTGTGTGTTGCATTCTTGAAATTGCTGAGCTGTAACCTGGTGATTAAGTGCAACCCTTACAATACATTAGAATTCTTGTGTGTGTGTGTGTGTGTGTGTGTGTGTGTGTGTGTGTGTGTGTGCTCTCTCCATGTCCTCTGACCTAACCCCAGACTCTGCGAGTGCTCTGTCCTCTGTCCTGCCATGTAAATCCATCAGGACTAGCCTTCACGCGTTGCTTGTGTTCTCTGCTCACACTCGTCTGTGCCAGCGCGCATTCGTTCTCCTGTTTCTTAGCAATGCAGTGCTCTGGAATGCGGGCACAAGAGGCAAGTAAAGTGCAGCTGCACTCTCGGACACGCCTCCTTCAGCTCCTCTCATCGCATGATCGGGTTTCTTAAAAGATTTATGCTGGAGAGAATTGAGAGTGACATCATGGTGATTTATAATTTATATTAAAATCATTAACAGTATTATGAGCTTTTGGTCGAACTTGAGTTCTTCTTTCTGGAAATAGTGATAATTGGTTAGACATGATGCTGTTAAGGTTAAATTACACTTATTAACGTCATCTAATCTGAAAAGCTGGTTAAGCTACTGTATAATGGATAAAACTGTATCTAAATACTATTATGTAAATTATAACACTTTTATTTTGGGGGGGAATTTCAAATTTATGGGGGGGGAGCAGCTCTAATCCCAGACTCTCCAGGATTGTCATGTTCCTCACCTCGTTTCAGAAAGTAAGCCACCGTACATAAAGAGGACCTCTTGACCCTCAGCTAAAGATAGCAGTGAAGAGGCAAATTATTGGCCTGCATCAAGCAAAGAAAACAACTAAGGAGTTTCCTGAAATGGCTGGAATCAGGTTAGGAACTCCTCAACACATTATTAAAACCTGGAAGCATAGAGCTGGACCTTCAATTTCACTTGATGAAGCCGCATGTAAAAAAGAATTGTCAGTATACTGTAAATCAGGGCCCATGTTTACTAAGCGTTTCAGAGTGGCGCAATTTTGGTCCTACTTGTAGGAGTAAGAGTAGGAGCAATTTATCAACATTACTAAAAAAAAGGCAAGCACTCTTGTTTCCACCAACATGTAGAATGGAAGTGTCGTAACTGCTTAGAAGAAGTGATCTCATCTCTAGAGTTTCTCTTTCTTTTCAAAGTGATTTTGATCAGATTTTGATCAGCTCTATTATAGGGACTTTAAAACAGATGTGATTGGAGAAGTCTGATTAGGATAACTTCATGCAGCCTGTAGACAGGGAGCCCATTCCAGAAGTCTTAGGACACAAGGCGGGGTACATCCTGGACATCGCCGTTAAACGCTGTCCTGGTTAGATGAGTCCAAATTAAGCCTATTCCAGTGCGAGGGGCACATCAGGGTAAGAAGTGATGCAATGCACAGCATGAAGTCAGCTGATGACCTAAATGTACTGAATGATCTGGAGTTCTTCTTTGCTGATGGCACAGCTACTGTATATTCCAGGACTCCATTACAGTATGTGCCATACATGTGTGTGTGTAGTGTATATAATTCGCCCTGTGTCCATTAACTGTGCTCCTGCTTCATCACCACTGATACAGCAGCTGTAATGCAACAGTATGTCGCATATTAACCTCAAAAGAGGGAGAAGGGAAAAAAGCCTGTTGAAGTTGTTTATGAAGCTGCCCTACTGTAAGAACAGGAACTAACCCGTTAACTAAAACTGGTTAAAACATTGACGTGTGATGCGAGTCTTTAAGACGTTTCAGTCTTGAAATGGACACTCCAGGCACATGCTGTCAAGGGAAAATAATCATCCTCATCCTTAGGAAGCAGTAACTCCTCATCATCACATCTGTCCATCATTAATAAATATTTTTCTGTGTTTAAAACTTACTCAGAATTCTGTTATAATACTGTAACATCAGAATTTCTGAAGAATGCTATAGGAAATCAAATCCCGGAGCCGATTAGCTGCAACGTCTGTGTGAAATGCAATGAGCTGTAACTAATCCCAGATTCCTGATGAGGATGAATTTAACTCATCACACATTAACAGTAACTGTGTGATTGTGGGAGCACAGGAAGTCTAAACCTCACGCTCGTTTATTTGTGTAGAATAGCTTGTATACATTCAAGCACATACTTTTCTTCTTTCTATGATCTGGAGTTTCCTGTTGAACATGTTACTTATGTGGAATTATTTTAATTATTTTATCGGGGTGCGTTTCTTTAGTTTAAGGCTGGGCAATTATTTTATGATTATATTCTAAATGATATTCTTGATGCATCACAAATAATGTCAGTTGACTTTCAAACAATTTAAAGTAACTAGATGTTCTTGTAACGTTAAATAAAACCCTTTTCATATTTTATTTCCAGTGTTTATTACTGTATGTCCATTATTACAGTACAAACATGTGCAAAATGTCTAGAAAAGGCCTTTTGTGTTTGTTGAATGTTTACTGTATTTAAACAATCGATCAGTTTGTAATCAGCCAGTTTTAAGTTTGATCAGTCATGACCGTGATCAGTCGTCCAGCCTGAAATAATCCATAACCCATTCCGGGTCGATTACACACGAGCGCCTGTAATGGGGCAACAAAAGTGTGTTTGCTTTATCATCCAGACATTGCGAGTTTGAATCCTGCTACAGCCGTCTGCTATCGAGGAGGGGTGCACTCTCGCATCAGACATAGTGGCGTGGGCCAATCACGTGAGTCTGTGCTTTATTACCGCCCCTAATGGTGCATGAGCAGCAGTTTAAGAAGCTCATGTCTCAGAGGAAGCATGTGATCCCTGTTGAATTAGCATTTGGATGATATTTTTTACAAAAATAAGCTCTGACTGGTAACCTGAATAAAGTTCTTGTGTGTAACCTTGTACGATTTGGGAGAAAATGTAAGTTATTTAATAGTTCATTGTTTATTATGTGCATACAATATTTTAGATTTATATTTGGAAGTTATATAGAAGTTATGAATATGTTTGTTTATGCTGTCAATTATAATTCTTAGAAATAAACAGAAAATTTGAATCAGGCAAAATCAGTTATCGACAGGTCAGACTTAAAAAGAAAAAAAATCTATAAAGATTTTGAGAAAAGGATTTCTACGAACTTCCTGTATACAGTGCATCATAACGTATTGCGAATCAAAGAAATTATGGTAATTATATTATATTATATTATCATTGAGCAAAGTACATGTACAAAGCTAATGAAATGTAATGGATAATTTTAGGAGAAGGATAAAACAGTAATTAACAGTAAAGTTAATACAAAAACGATACAATATTTAAAGAATTTTAATGATCATTTTATTAGATTAGATTAGATTCAACTTCAAGTCATTGTGCAAAATTGCTGTCCAAAGCAAATTAAATGCATTTTATAGTAAATTATATTACAAACTATAGTTATGGTGACCTGACAAGAAAACTTTAGTTGTAATTAACATGTCTTTTTACTGTAAAGATTTCTAACGTAATACAAATCTCTCTCTCTCTCTCTCTCTCTCTCTCTCTCTCTCTTTCTTACTTTAGCCTTTTTCAAGACTGATGTGTGTACACACTTCTCCTCCTCCAACAGCATGTCAGGTCACCGTGGGAACAGTGCAGGGCACAGGTGGCAGTCTGGTCAGACCTGAGCGTTTCCCAGCATGCACCAGCTTTTCCAGCTAGTTCTGGGTCAGAGGGACCTGTCCAGAGCAGGAGATCTTTTCTCTCTGGACGACAGTGAGATCGAGGACTGTCTGTCTCAGGCACTGGAGGAGATCAAGACCATATCCTGTCATCCTGTGAGTGATATGAGTTGGGGAAACCCTAAAAGTCCAGCTTGTGGTTGTTTAGGTGTACATCTGTCTTGTGGAAATAAAAAAATATGTTGTAGTTCGCTCTTAAATATAAGGCACATAATTGCTTGTGTAGCTTTAAAGTTTTACATGAAAAACTAAATAAAGGTCCAAATACACATTTACAGGTGATGGATCCTTACTAAAGATCCAAAACATGTTCTTTTGATGCCTCCAGACCAGCAAGAAGGAAACTCTGCTCTGTGAGAGTCTCACATTCAGGCGCTGCAGTAGTGAAATCTACTGTACAACATAAATAATTCCAGCATGGTGCTGATTTCAGCCAGCTCTTACTGTAGGAAGTGTCCCGGCATGAATACTGTAATATAAAAATAGCAAACTCCATCAAGTTTTCTTCATGTGATCTCCTAACCTATTAAACCAACACCATGTGTCATGTTGTTTTAGGAACGTAATCAACAGCAGGATGGTGTGACGAGGCAGAGTAACTGTTCCCATTATTTTACTATTTATAATGTACATTTCCATCCATCTAGGAACCTCTGAAGGCCAACTAGGGAGGCCTATGGTGACCATTGAATTTATTCCCATTTTCTGACCTTGGTAGGACCTCCAGTCAACATTCATACACGCATTTATACACTATGGGCAATTTGGGAATGCCAATTAGTCTAATATCCATGTCTTTAGACTGTTGGAGGAAACTGAAGTACCCAGAGGAAACCCACCAAGCACGAGGAGGAACATACAATCCCCATGCACACAGACCTCAAGTCGAGAATCAACAGTTAAGGCGACTAAGCTACCATACAGCCAAGTACATTTAAGTGAGAGTATTTTGCAGAAGTCAATTTTTAGTGTCTCTAGTCTACAGAAACATTCAAATATATGAGGGGGAAAAAAATCATCTGCTGTTGGTCATTTTTCATCAAGAGACCCTCTGCCGGAGATCAATGCTCAGCTCCGCCCAATTCTGCCCAGCTTTGCTCTTCTGTGGGTGCAGTTTTAGGAGCTATAATGAATAAGGCGAAACTAGTTGGTGGCAGCTAACTGCTAAATGTTAAGCTGGCAATTCTTTTAGCATTTAAGAAGGGCTAGGTTAGCTTTTAGAGGTTAATAGTCAACTGCCAATGGCTTACCTAGCCTGCTTTAGCTCTTAGTTGGGTTTTAACTTTTATTTCACTAAATATTGAGGATGTCATTGTGAGTTAACGATCTTACATATATTTTCCCTTGTATTCTGTTAGTCAGAAATGTAGGTGGTAAAAACCTTAAAAAGGGTGGGAAATGCTTGATAATGTCCTAATTATGGACAATTCCAATTCCTGTGTTCTGATTGGCTAGGACAATGCACTTTGTCCAAGGGATGTTCAAGACACTGAAACAGCATAATTGGAAAAGAGAAAAGTGAAAGAGGAAAAGAACCAGCCAAGACAGGCAGTATCCGAGGCAGGGCCGGCACAAGCCTTTATGGGCCCTAAGCAGAATTTTATATGGGGGCCCCTCTGTGCTGCCAATATGATTAACTATTGTCAATGCTTGATTATTTGCACAGTATAAATCTAACAGAATGCTAAGTAAGTTTTACACAGAAAACAAAAACTTTAATCTAAAACTATCTTAGTAATTTGTTATATTATAATATACAGTATTAAGATGCCAAGTCTATTTAAGGATGTTTATTCAAGCAAGAACTTACTACTACTGTGGGCTGTTAATTACCTAGCCAGCTAACGTTAGCTCACAACATAGCTTATTTTAAATGAATTTTCTCATTAACATACCTTTATCTTGCTGTTTTTTCTCTTCCTCGCTTTTCTTCTTGTTTTCTGTTCTCTGTATCCGAAGGATGTGTCCTTTTTTGTGACATTTTATGATGGTTTTGCTGCAATGCTGCTGCCTCTTCAATCAGCACCAATAATCATAGTCACAGACTGACTCTGCTCACAACCTGCAGCCTGTCATAATATTATTACAGGTTTTATTTATTTATTTTTTTTTTCATTTAATATTGCGTTTTTGTATAATTACCATTGTACAAATTTTTTTTTTTTATAAAAATCACTGTCACTCTTGGGGGGCCCCCTGGTGGCCTTGGGGCCCCTAAGCAGCCGCTTAGTTTGCTCATGCCTTGGGTCGGCTCTGATCTAATGTGTATTTCAGCTTGAACATTAACACGCATTTTGGAGAGCTGTAAGACATATGTTAACTTATTTAAGAAGGAGTCTAATATGTAATGCTGTGCAATCTTTTCTTTTTCCTGTTAGATCATTCGACCCTGAATAAATGATTAAGGTTCCTACTGATCAATTAATAAAGCATCTCGAGTTATTTTGTTTGGTTATGTAGTCAGATGATCTTGTCTGTGAGCTCTGATATCAGCGTATATCCATCTGAATTGATTCCATTATGTCCTTACTGGTTGCAGGATTACGTGACTAATGACAATGACCAGGCGGTGGTGGAGATCTGCATCACTCGCATCACCACGGCGATCCGGGAGACGAGCTCGATGGAGCGCCATGGCCCCGCATTGGTGGCTCTGTGGGAGTCGTGTCTGGAGCACAACCTCCAGCCACAGGGCAAAGACGAGGACACGCCGCACGCCAAGATCGCCTCGGACATCACCTGCTGCATCCTGCAGGTCAACATGTACCAATACTGTACCTAATATTTCTATAAAACAGCAATTATTGTAATATAATTATTGAGATATTAATGTGAATGGTACTTTCAGGACTGAACATAGAGGATTGACAAAAAAATTGTATAGAGGTGAAAGGTGTGTCTGTGTGTGTCTGAAGTAGTGGTGTGGTTCATTGTGATGGACTGTAATGTCTTCTTGCATCACAGTTTCCTCAGACAGGAATAAAGGGTTAGAGGAGAGGAATGAATAATCTGGTTTGTGCACTTGTGGATGCAAGTGAAGTTAATAGTACTGCAACTGACCACTAGATGGGGACAAAACCCATCTTAATTCTTCATTATTGTCTCCACAGTGTACAGTAGATGCAGATACTCTATATGGACAAAAGTATTTTGCCAAGCCTGAAATGTCATTGTATCCAAATACATATAGTTCAATATGGAGTCGTTCCCCCTTTGGAAGCTATAACAGCTTCCACTTTTCTATGACGCATTTATGAGGTTAGGCACTGATTTTGGACGAGAAGGCCTGGTTCGCAAACTCCGTTCCAGTTCGTCCTAAAGTTGTTCGATGGGGTTGAGGTCACAGGGCTCTGTGTGTGGCTCTTCCACACTGAACTCACCAAATCATGTCTTTTATAGTCCTTGCTTTGTGCACTGGGGAGGCGTCATGCTGGAATAGAACAGGGCCTTCCCTTGTTGCCACAAAGTTGGAAGCATAGAATTGTCCAAGACGTCTTGGTATGTTGAAGCATTAAGATTGCCCTTCACTGTTGATAAGAGGTCTGAAACACCTGAATTTGATAAATGAACAGGTTTAGCCAAATAGTTTGTCCATATACTGTACAGTATGTGAAAATCATTTGGGATTTTTTTCTTCTTCTTCATTTTACTTATTCAATAGACTTTCATGAAAAACCCACACAGTTAGAGATCATGACTTCATTCTAATACTTTTATTTATCTATTTGTTTAACACATGGGCATGTTAATATTAATTTTATGGTAAAATAATTTTGAGAGCTTTTCAAACATATTTCTTTCTTCCTTCCTTCCTAAATACAGTCACAAGAAAAAGCCCAAACACCAGTCCCTCCTTTAACCCCAGTCTTGACTTTCATAATGTTTTAGTATAAATTAAACTAAATTGCTACAGTATGTATTTGCACATCTGATTAATTTTAGGTTAGTATTTTTACAATCAGTAATTGTACAGTTGGAAGTGTGTATAACTTGTTCTCATCAACACACACACATTTCTGTCACTCCTTCTTCTCTCTCCATCAGTATTTGACTTTAAAAATGGGCAGAGGTGCATGCTGGGTAATGCGTGAGATCAGAATTCGTTACAGAGTCAAGCTGCGACAGCTCAGTTGGGCGCATGAATATTTCCACCAAGTTGTTGACAAAGTCTTTGATCTAAACACAAGACGGATATTAAAGTGACGGGCTTTTATAACGAGCTACATTTTGCATGCAGGCATCCCTTTGAAAAAATGCATTTTGTATTCCTAAGACTAAGCTGAAAAAAGAGAGTAATGCAGTGGCTAGTTTCTGTATGCACACCCGTACGCCGTCTGAAACACATGCATACAACAAACCCTATAATGAAAACGTGATGGGGGGGATAAAAGCAGTAGAGTGTGCAGAAGAAAGTTGTGATTGCGTGAGATTTCATTCCTGATGGTGTAAAATCCACAATATTAGTTATTGGTGATGCAACAAAAGTTGATTCCAGGGGTACTTGCAGCCAAAGTTTGCTTAGGGTTGAGCCAGGGGTAAAACACTTACACAATACTAGTTTAATTAACCTTAACAAGAAAATAAAGTTTGGTAACAGTTTATTTAAAGGCAATTTACATATAAGGGTTCAAGACACATTCATAGGCATTCATTAAGCTTTTGTAAAAAATGTGTTAGATGTGTAGATACTGTAGATAGATAGATAGATAGATTTTGTTCTAGAACAAAATATGATGGAATACTTTTGGCAATATACAAAATTTTCAATATATGATATAATACATCCAAATCATTGAATTCAGGTGTTCCTATCACTTCCATGGTTACAGGTGTATAAAATCAAGCATCTAGCCATGCAGACCACTTCTACAAACATTTTTCAAAGAATGGGTCGCTTTCAGGAGCTCAGTTAATTCCAGTTTGGTACAGTGATAGGATGCCACCTGTGTGGCCTTTGTGTCCAGTCTTGAAATTTCCTCACTACGAAATATACCACAGTCGACTGTTAGAGGTATTATAACAAGGTAGAAGTTATTGGGAATGACAGCAACTCAGTCCTGAAGTCCAAAATCACAGGACGGGGTCAGAGGATGTTAAAACGCATAGTGCACAGAGTTCTCCAACCTTCTGCAAAGTCAATAGTTACAGACCTCCAACCTTCAGATTAGCTCAAGAAGAGTGTGTAGAGAGCAAGTGCAAAGCAAAGCATCGGACTGGTGTAAAGCACGCCGTCACTGGACTATAGAGCAATAGAGACGTGTTCTAGGGAGTGAGACATTTAGAACAGTTGGATTGAGACATTTTGAACAGTTTGGGGACACCCCCTTCCTGTTCCAACATGACTACGTACCAGTGCACTAAGCAAGGTCCATGAAGACCTGGATGAGCGAGTTTAGTGTGGAAGAACTTGATTAGCTTGCTTGTTGAAGTCCTGACCTCAACCTGATAAAACACTTTTGGGATGAATTAGAGCGGAGACTGTGAGCCAGGCCTTCTCGTCCAACATCAGTGTCTGACCTCACAAATGCGCTTCTGGAAGAATGGTCCAAAATTCCCATAAACACACTCCTAAACTTTGTGGAAAGCCTTCACAGAAGAGTTGAAGTGGTTAAAGCTGCAAAGGGGCCGGAGCCAACGTCATATTAAATCCTATGGATGAAGAATTGGATGTTACTCAAGTTCTTATGCAAAAATACTTTTGGCATTATAGTGGACTGTATGTGTAGTGTAGTGTATATTAGGGCTGTCAATCTAACCTAGAACTTTTAACATGTTAAAATCACATAACCAATCAATCATATGACCAAGTTTAATCCTAAATGGCTTTCCATAATCGCAGATCAGTTACCCAGCTGTGTATGTGATAATGGCACGTTTAATGCGGATAATAAGATGACTGAGGTGTGATGATGGAAGTCTGAATAAAACTAAAGTTGTTTGCTTGTGTTACTTTCAAGGTGAACTATTTTTACAAGAATACATTAAATGTGAGATGTGGGAGCGGTGGCTCAGGTGGCTAAGGCTTTTGATTTTTAGATCTTAGGATTGGGGGTTCAAGTAACCCCATCGGAGAGTTGCCACACTTCTATTCAAGAGATTTTGAATATCTCTTGAATAGAAGAGATTACACCCCCCCCACCCCCACCCATACAGAGTAAGCAGTATATAGAATGAGTGAATGATTTTTTTTTTTTTATTAAAATGAAATCACTCACAAGGTCCTAATCCAGTTTAAATACCATTGAATGTGTGACCTGATAGTATACACACAAGCTGACAGAGGCTGACAGGTTTAAATGGCCATCAAGGGTAAGTTTCCACACCTGTGGCTTGTTTGAGTGTAATTAGTGCCTGTGTATAAATAGCTGATGAGTGTTTGAGCTCTCAGAAGACCCGTTTCTTCCATTTCATGGAAGGGTTACACTGAATACTGAAAAAGAACTGACAAAGTAAAAGGCTGTAGAACTTTATAAATCACGCATAGGCTATTAAAAAAAAAAAAACTACCTAGAGAATTAAAAATGTCAAAGTCTAGTGTGCAAAATCTTATAAAGAAGTGAAAGATTTGGGGTCGTGTTGACACATTCATGTGAACCAGGAAAGATTTCAGAGAAAACTGCCAGGATGCAAAGAAAAGCCCACAGGCAACTAAAGGAAAAAAATGGTGTAGCTGTTTCAAAATGCACAACAAGGAGGTACTTAAACACACATGGGCTGCATGGTCGAGTTGCCAGAAAACAATGCCACCATAAAACAGCCTGCTTACATTACGCCAAACAGTAAAACCACAAAACTTGTGACTTGAAGAGAATTGGAGTGATGAGACGAAAATGAAACTTTTTGGACACAACCATAAACACTGTGTTTGGTGAGGAGTTAACAAGGCGTGTGATGAGCAGTACACCATCCTTATGGTGAATCAGGGATCTCTGATGTTCTGGCAGTGTGTGAGCTGCAGGGGTTCAGGGAATATTGACGAAACCGACGGCAAGACGAATGCAGCAGAAAAAAAAAAAAAAAGAAATTGGAGTTCAGTTTGCATTCATCAGCCCAGAAGCTGCTCATGAGACCCACTTGGACTTTCCAACATGACAATGATCCAAAGCACAAGGCCAAGATGAGCCTTCAGTGGCTGCAACAAAAAAAAAAAAAAAAAGAGTGAAAGTTCTGGAGTGGACCTCAATATCACTGAGACACTTTTTCTCATGTCTGTGATCTCATGCGTTTAGTTTATGTAGGATAGTGCAAGAATTTATGGCACCTGGAGGTTGTTTGGGCAACAAACAGGGTATGCAAACTTTAAGAAGGGATAAAACAATTGTTTTGTTTAGGCATGGTGGCTTAGTGGTCAGCACTGTCGCCTTGCACTTCTAAGGTCTGGGTTCGATTCCTACCTTGAGGTCTGTGTGCATGGAGTTTGCATGTTCTCCCTGAGCTTGCTGGGTTTCCTCTGGGTACTGTAGTCTGGTTTCCTCCCATAGTCCCAAAACTTTCAGACTGGGCTAATTGACGTTCCCGAATTGCCCGTAGTGTGTGAATGAGTGTGTGTGTGTATATGTGTGTCCCCTGTGTGACCCATCCATGGTGTACCCTGCCTTGTGCCCTAAGTCTCCTGGGATAGGCCCCAGGCCCCCTGTGACCCTGTACACAGGATAAAGCAGTAAAGATGATGTTTGGTTAAACGGTTATGTTATTCTGTGATGTCTTATGTTTTACATTAAGTAACAATAAAATTTAATTATTTCAGATTTTTATGGTTTTAAGTTACTAGTTTTAAGAAGCTCCTGCTGTGTCCTCTTGGGGGCGCCAGAACATTTCACATACCGTTTTCACTTGGGGTGAAAAAAAAAACCCTACTGATGTTGTTCAGTTTTTTGGATTCCATCCGGTCAGTGTATGATGGTGTAAATAGGCAATAATGTTAAGTGTGTTTAGGTCAGAGCTTGTCGGAGCTCTATTTCTGTGTATTATTATATAAATGTAACCAGAAATTCAAAGAAACTGGTGTTAAACTATGCTGTTAATAAGAAAATTACGACATTACGATATACAATACAGGACGTACACCATCTTTAAATCGTTAACAAACTGAGACTTAGTTATCTTTCAGCTCACCCATTGCTACAGCTACTGGATTCAGCTCAGTAATCTAATTATGAAGTTTTTCGTTCCGTGATTGAGGTTTATTGGAGCAGTGGAAATAGTAAACTAAGTATCATCAGAGTTTGAAAACACAATAATGCCTCCCATAAATGAGCTCCTCACCACGTATAACAGCTGACCAGGGCAATTTTGTCTTTCGATGATGCTCAGGGTGGCTTGTCCTGGGAAATAGGTACATTATATTAGGATTTCCTTTATGTGCTGCAGTAAATCTGAGCCTTTATGTCACCCTGAACGTTATTATAAACAGACTGCTTTGGTCATAACAAGACTAGAAAGTTAATATTGGGAAAAAGGTATTACAGAACATGTCAAGTAGTGACAAGCAAGTGTTAATGCATCACTAAATACAACAGCCAATCATGTTTCAGTATGCAAATTACAGAACCGAGTTACAATACAATATTAATGATGGAAATTGCAGAGCATCCAGAGCTAACCAGTAAGAATCGACTCATTAGCATTTTCAGTTACATTGCCTCACACAATGTGTTGGGAACTCGAAACAGCTGTGTGTCCATACGAAAACCACTTGTTAGTGAGACTCATCAGGAAGTTTACTAGGGTGAAAAGGTCATGTGACCTGATGAGTCCAGATTGAGCCTATTCCAGAGTGATGGGCGTGTCAGGGTAAGAAGGGAAGGACATGAAACGATGCTCCCATCATGCATAGTGTCCACTGTTATGATCTGGTGTTACTTCAGTCGCTCAGGTCGAGACTCAGCAACGTTATGTGGCAATAAGATGAAGTCAGCTGACCACCTGAATGTACTGAATCAGATGGTCAGGTTATCACATATATGGAGTTTTTCTTCTTCCCTGTATGGCACGGCCCTATTCCAGGACTCGAGTGTGAAAAAGTGGTCCTGGGAACATGAGAAATCATTTTCACTCATGAGTTAGACATCACATGGTGTGTTGTAATGAAAACTCAAAGTGATTGAATTAAATCTTAGAGTGTTTGACTTTTTTTTTTCTTTTTGTTTTTTGGCCAGGCAGTGTATTTTGCTTCTTTTAACTTGCTACATTCTGAAGATTAGTTGTTCTTAACATAAAAAAATAAAATAATTTGTTTTACGATTAATTACAAAATAATAATCCAAAAGTTAGGGTTCTATTTTTTTACATTTGTGATTGCAAAAGTCTTTTGCAAGATTTTAAATAATAAGCAACCCAATATGTCCACCTGTTTTTTATGCTACTCACATCCTCACCATCTGTGTGTGTGTGTGTGTTCCCTTGTGTCCAGAACTACAACAGAGCTCCCATGATGGCGCTTGCCGTCCCGGTGGCCGTACGCTTCCTGCAGCAGGGGAATCACGAGCTGAGCCGGAACATGTCCAGCTACCTGAGCCTGGCCGCCATCTCCAAAGCCGAGCTCCTCGTCCAGCACGCCCAGGCCATCATCACCAGCGTGCTGGGAGGTAGGGTTCAGGTCAGAGGTCATAAAGGTTGCATCAGGCCACCTACAAAGCGCATGGCTTGTGAGGAAAGAACATCGGCCACGAACGCTGATTCAACATTATTGTTACTGTAGAAACGTTAATTTATTCAAATGAGTGAGTTGATGTACTGTAAACCTGTGGTCTGGAGCTGCGCTACCTGCTAGGGCTGCTTTTATAGAAAAACTAATCAAGAACTTCTAAACCAATCAGGAACCAGTCTCTAACAGCACTGTGTGTGTGTGTGTGTGTGTGTGTGTGAGGTCTGAGTGTAATTGTATCATTTAAGCCTTTTCATGCGGAACACATTAAGTGAACTTTTATTGAGATTTAAAGGGCAGCTTTTCTCACCTAAAGGTCTTCGTTAAACAAGTAACCTTTTGCAGGAGTGCGCTGGGTGGATTCAGTCCTGTAGGAGAATTTTTTTTATCTTGTGGCAGCCATTTGTACTGTATGCAGATTAAAGTCATTGGATTTGGATAATGATGATTATTATTATTATTATTATTATTATTACTATTATTATTTTTATTAGATATAAACAGCGCTGCAATATTAACACGGCCATTTGGGCCATGACTGATCTGAATTAAATCTGAAAACCCGAATCTGTTGTTCTAGCGAGATGTATGTTGCAGTGTATTATGTGCCGAGTGAAACGTCTGTGTGATCCCGTGCCTCGTAGCTCAGCTGTTTAAACACAGGAACGCCTGGACGAGGCGGGGGAGATAATGACCATCTTAATAGTGTGTGTGTGTGTGTGTATTGAGGGACGACTTCTTTGGCACTTCAGGAGTGGATAGAGGCATTAGGACAATGTGTGTGTGAGATGTTTGTGTGTGTTCCCTGCCTTGAAAAAAAACACAATTTCAGAAAGGTCATGGCTATAACACTGTTACACAATATGGATGGCGGCACGTGTAAATACCGTTAAATGAGCAGCCTGTTAGTTTAGAGCAAACACAACTCGGTGACGCCATTCCGGCGATCCAAACAGTCTGTCCGGTGACCTTTAACCTCTTCCACAGAGCACATAGAGAGAAAGGTCATTATGGGTTCAGTTCAACAGACAACCTCACCACTAAACCATGAGTTCTATCATCAATCAATCGACACCCCCTGACCAATCAGAGCCATCTTGTGTTCTGATGATCAGTAGCAAAGCGTCTTCCTTCTTCAGACCAAAAAAAAAAAAAACAGTGATTTACTAGCTTTCCTTTCACCTCCATGCTGTTTCACCAAGAGATCAGCCGAGCTTTTTACGACCCTCCACTTCTAAAAGTATCGCATTAAAGGTGCTTAACCCGCTCCTCATGAGCTCGCAGGAGGACAACCGATAAAACCTCTTTACAGTAAAGCTCATTAAAGGCTTTCGTTGAGTCCATGTATGTTAGTTTGCAGAGAAGAAGTTGGACCCTTATGTCTCACGGACGAAACCGGTCTGCCGAAACAGTTTAATGAGGGCTGCTGGAAATTACCGTCTAACAGAGAAAGCCCTGCTTGTTTCGCACAGATTTTCTGTTTCCACCCCCCATATGAAAACAAGCACCCCAGACTCCAGGCAGTTGTTTGTTTAACAAATGCCGAAAGCTAAGCCAGCGATTAGCGGCTATGCCGTAATTGGGTGCAGAGGGCCCTCGGCCATGCATTCATAGCATCATAATGTCTTCAGAACACCAGAACACCGCGCTCGGGATTGTTAAAATCTATACAATGAAAGTGTAACATCTAAAAAAGTTGGCTTTCGCTGATGACCGACCCGGCCAAGACCGGCTTCCAGGTACATAACGAGCAATTGTGAAATCGTCATGGTGATCTACGATCCACAGCTCGTGTAAACGAAGGCTGAGAAATCTTTGGCTGACTATGAACAACGCGTCCGTGTGCCCAGGGTTTTATTTCAGCTTTACCCGCTCTGTGCCCACAGCAGGAGAGTTACTGTATGTACGTAGGAAACCCAAGGCTTTGATAAGTGCAGACTCGCCGGGGAGTAGAGCAGACAAAGGCGATCCGTGGGCAAGCACACAACAAGCAGAGGTCATCTATTGTTTTATAAATCAAACCTAATTCTTGATATGGTGCAGGTTTTCTGTAACGAGATGTTTATTTAACGTTCAAAATAGGCCTCTCCGGGGTAACAGAGGTAAAGCTGAAACTTTTAAAGTTTTCCGGCATCTGCAGGATGTCTCGCGGTTCCTCAGCTACGTGACGTGTTGTGTTTAATTCCAAGCAGGAAGAAAAGAAAAAAAAAGAAGTCGTCTGGTGAAGGAATGAAAACAGGAACTGACTTGTCTGGGGAACATTCCACCATCTTACACGGACAAAAATGTTTTCTTTAATTATTAGAAAATTTTGGCAAAAGTTGGCAAATGACTGTTGTATAAAAGTTCAGAGCGTGCTTTTATATGAACTTCAGTGCTGCAGTAGATGTAATAACGTTTCTGCATGGTAATAATTTTCCTAAAATGTCCCGACAACATGGAGAGTTTCTTCCTTGCATACAGGATCTTTTTAAGAAAAGCACATGCACATTTTTGAGGTTCATACCAAATATAGTTTATACACTTTTCCAACATTATGAAAAAAAAAAAAAACATTTCTGATCAGTTATCGCTACAGGAAATTATAATTATACTATTTATTCTGATGATGCAGAAACCCTCAGAACTCCATCACATCACTGAGGATTTTCATCATCTCTATATCTCTCTTACAATATCATAGAACGAATGCAGTGGACTTTTGGATGCGTTCAGATGCTCACCATCTGCGCTAGCGTTCCGAGCAGAAGTGTTGAGTGAGTCTTGTTTTACTTCCTCATTCCGTCACTAATGACATCCAGACCCATTGTCACTTACCCACCCAGGCAAGCAGTGACCTCTGGCCAATTCCCAGCAGAAGTGGAAAGGGCTGAGGTAATGGAGTTCACGTCGGGTCACACTTGGGTACGAAACGCGCAAAGGTACGAGTCATGCGATAACCGTGAACAAATGTTTCTTTTCCTTTTTAACTTCTCGTATCATCCTAGATGGCTCACTGATCACTTTTGTGTCCTGCAGGCGTTTCAGCCCGAGCCTGAGTGTTGTGTTTCTTTACGATCGCCTCGTCGAGCGGACCTTCATCAGTGTCAGTGCAGGGGTTTTGTGTAAAGTTATACTGCAGGAAATGTGCGCCGGATGGCGGACGTCTGGAGTTTGTTAAAAGTGCAGAACTTATGGGTGGACAGGAGCGAGCGTGGGCTCCTCAGGGCATGCTCATTATGAGTTACATCCTTTTAAGAATATGGGGAGTTTGTCAGCTTTTACCTGGGTTTTTAGACTCAGGAGGATCAGGTCTCTCTCTTCTATATAACTTCATCCATAATCAATTATTAAACGTAAAACCTGATCTTAGTCTTACTCAAATGAAAGAAAAAAAAAAAGCAAATATATCTATATAGAGGCGGTACAGTGGCATAATGATTAGCCCTATCGCCTCGCACCTCCAGGGCCGAGGGTTCAATTCCAGCCTTGTGTGTGTGAGTGACGTTTGAATGTTCTCCCCGTGCTTGCTGGGTTTCTTCCGGTTGCCCTGATTTTGCCCCACAGTCCAAAGACATGCAGTTTAGACTAATTGATTTTTCCAAATTGCCCGTAGTTTGTCTATTTATGTGTGCCCGGCAATGGATTGGCACCCTGCCCAGGGTATATACCCTGCCTTGTGTATACTGGTATAGGCTCCAGGCCCCCTGCGACCGTGACCAGGATAAGCAGTATACAGTAGAAGATGAATGAATAAATGAATGATGAATAAATATCTAGATTGACTAAAATATTTCAATATCTCTTTAGGCTGAAAGTATGAATGTCCTCCAATCTAAAGATTGCCACTGTAGATACTAGGGATGGGAATGACCAGGGATCACCCGATACAATATTATCACGATATCTAGTTGACGATTCGATTTGTATCATCATATTTATTTATTTATTTATTTTTAGATTTTGTAACACTTCTAAAAAATAGAAAAAGAACAATCTTGGACAAGATGCTGGGCTGCCAACCAGTGTGTGAGTAGTTTAGAGCACCACCTGTAGGAGCAGAGAGGAATGGCAACATTTGACCACCTCAAATGCAAAAATGCTATAAATAAATGTTAAATTATATTTAAAAAAGAAAAACATCTATTCTGGAGACAATGTGGAAATATATGAATTACCACTGAGAAAAATCATGATGTATCACTGAATACCTGTTTTTTTTTTTGTTGTTGTTGTTGTTTTTCCCCATCTTTACTAGATACTCTTCACTTGAAGGTCTCGTAATTTTCTACTTCAACAACTTAACAAATGTCTGAGAGCTTCTACAAAGTTTGTGTGTGTGTGTGTGTCTATGTGTGTTCTTAAAGGATTTCTGGATGGACTGAGATTCATGTCTTAAACTCCCCATCTTTTATCCCTCAGACATTTATGTAAATGAGCTACTGTGAGCCACGCCCCTCCAGAGAACAGCAGAACCAGACAACAAGCTGGGGGAGGGGTATCTTCTTATATGAGGTCACATTAGAAGGAAAATCTAATCAGCTTTTTTTTTGTTTGGTTGTTTGCTTTTTAAGTAGCACCAATACAAAAATGGAAAAAGAACAAGCAGGGTTTTTCTTTTTCATAAATAATGGATCCTCTTTACAGCATGTTATTCACCTGCAAAATACAGGTTTATTCGAATTCACTCATCCTACTGCATTATCTGTGCATTCCCTGCACTCTGAACAAAAAAACTAATTAAAAACACTTGTCAATCTTTTTCTAGAGTCTCCAGCGTCTGTGCTTTACACCAGTCAGGGGTAAAGCTGTAACTTTTACCTGGTAGAACTGAGGAGTTTATGCTTTGTGGTTTCACTATAACATGTCAAGCTGCATTTTTTTTTTGTCTTAATTTTGTTTGTCTGGTGAGGAAGCAATGGTTTCTAGCTGATGTTATACAGTATAACCCAGGACGAGAACTAACTTCTTACATTAAATAGCATTATACATGGATAAAAGTATAATATTATACAGTGTATATATACTGTAAGTATAATGTATAATGGTGTGCAACCAATGGCAAATTGTTGCATTGTAACTGGAATAACAGTTATAATTTTGTGCTGTTTAAGGGGGTTACTGGGAATTCACACCCCATTATGGTGGATTAGTTTCTCATGACTGCATGGCCTGAAGCAGGGCTGCTATAAATCAAGGGTTGATGAGCATGAAGTGTGAGGGAGCCATGGCAATTGAAAAGGGTTCGTCATGGTTAGGGGCAGTTAGGTTTTCCAGAGGCCCAGGATCTCTAGCCCTAAAGTGTTTTATTCATCATCTAACTACTGTGCATCGGTTACTAACTACAGTGAATCTATTAAGACCAGCGTATTTGTAGGAATCAGGAACCTTTTGTTCTTTTTTTAAAGAAAGTGTTGTACTACTAGAAATACTCTCCAGAGTCGACATGTATTATATTTAACAATTTTCTTTATTAAACTCCACCATTTTCACTCATTCAGTAAGAGTAAAAAAAAAAATAAAAAAAATCTATATACAATATAGGTTAATTTCATCCTCTTAACAAAAATACAGTATAATACATTTCCTCACATTAATAGAACAAAAGTAAAGTCTCGAGAGACTTTGTAAACATTTCACACAGCTCATTTATCAAAATATAGCGAGCGTCTTTGTGGACAAAACAAGTTACTTGGCTTAAAAAAAAAAAAATAGTTTCAAAAGATTATGGGATGAAAAGTTTGTTAGCTGAATGTAAACATTCTGATAAATACAAAAAGAATACACAGGCTGTCTTGATAAAATGAGAACACTGTCCAAAAATACCGGCTTGTTGTTTGTTCCCTTGCTCTTTGGTTCTCCTGGTTCTCATAGCTCTGTACGTTCCAAGGACTCTGGGACCATGTGTGTAACTGAAAGATGTTTGCCACCACAAGCAAGTAGGTTTCATAGATCTAAGCAGGATGTGATAGTGATATTGTAGTAGTACAGTGGGCTAGTCGTGTTCGAAGTGTAAAAGTTTTAAGCGTGCAGGATTGTGTTGTTGTGTTTTTTTTTGTTTGTTTCTTTTTAAATCGAGCAGCTAGTAGATGAGTTTGACTCCTCCTCTCTCCATGATCTGGGACACACCCCAGGCCACTAGGTTGCCTCGGGAACCGCAGCTCCGTCCATCCTCCTGCGCTTGTTCAAGAATCTCACCATCCTCTAAGACACGGTCCCACACATTTACACCAGTCAGTTTCCCTGTGAACCCCACATTGGCATTGAACGTCTCCTGGAAGCCGAATCTCTTGGCCAAACCCTCACATGTGTACTTCTGGCCAAGAATAGTAAACCCCTCATCAGGAATCTCATGCCCCTTGGCTACATCAGGAGAACTTGCTGCTCTGAGCCCATCAACCCAGAGCGACGCTATACCTTGTTCCGAGCTCCAGGTTCCACACAAGTGCACCCACAGTCCCTTAGTTACAGCATTGTGGACCTCCACTAAACTCTCTTCTGCCCCTACCGTGAAGAGGGCGCTACGTCCACTGAGCAGCAGCTGCAGCTCCATCGGGTTGCTTGCAGTGCCGTAGGAGAACAGCACGGTCTCGTTAAGGGTTTCGGTTGGTTTAATCCACATGCATACGGTTAACGCGCGGGTTTTCATGGAACGATCGGGAATCATCTCGGCCTGCATCTTTGTAGAGCGCATAGGGAAGAAGAGGGCCATGTCGCATCCTTAATGGAGACAAAGAGAGAGAGAGACATAAAGAGACAGAGAGGGAGAGAAATGTTAGTTTTGGATATAAATATTGCATTTGCATATCTAAGGCAAAATACTAAACCCTATGGGACAGCATAAATCCCTAAGGTAGGCCGTGCCAAAGCATAAAAGCCAATGGGAGGATTCAGGCGTTTTCAGAAACAACTTCATTGCCAAAGTTTGTCTCTGATGAATTAAATGCATACAGGACATCTGTCTCCTCTTTCAGAAGGTCGAACCCTGATGTAATCCACGATAAATCCTCCCTTTCTGATACCGCACCTCTGCAATCTTATTAACATTTTAACATCTAGGCTGTCTTCCAGACGAAAGAGGAAAGATCATCCTCCAAACATCTGTTGAAATGTCACATTTGCCCCACTCTGCGTTCCCGCTGTGGGGCGATCCACAGATCCGAATGCATACTTCTGCATTTGTTTGCGTTCTGGGTTTATTACATCATTTATTTTAAAAAGAAATGGTTGTTGTAAATTTCTCTTCCAGATGGCCGGCTGTTTGGATGTGTGTATATATGGGTGGGGGTAAAGGGGGGGGGGTGGTAAGGGGTTGTTTGTAGATGATTGAAGCAAGTCCAGCAAGAAAGGGCATCTCTAATTCTAAGATAAAGGAAGCATAGTGTGGGTTTGTGTTTATGTGGGTTGGCAAGCAGGAGGCTTCATGGTGCCCCAGTCGTTCAGTGCAGCGTAGTGGTTCATTCTTCTTCATCTGTATTCAGTTATGACAGCTCGTAATCATTCTGTTTTACCAGACATCATGTTTATCTAGTGTTTCCTAACTTTACAGTTGAGCGATGAAAAGAGTATTGACTCGTTTCCTCCCATCGTTGTTTGCTGATTAGGTCTTCATGTTTGCCCTAAAAACTGTACACAGTTTATATTGTTTCCATCTGAGCTTTAGAGTTTTAGAAGTACAGATTTGGGAGTCTTGTCTCAAGAAGATAAAAGGTAAGCAAATGATGATTGCACCAGTTAGAATGGGTATTTAATCAACTCTTATGGTTTGAGCTATGGAATGGTAAAAGTGGTAAATCATGACATAAACAGGTTTGAGCATGCAGTCATCATCTCAGCAGTGTTTTTTTTTTTTTGTCTTCTCCAAGGCAGTTTTGTTTTCCCAGAACATCATTTAATTTCCACATGTCTACCAACATCTTTTTGAAATCTCTTTTAAACTTTACTGCCAGATCCTGACACACTTACTGGCCCCTCTCTCCCCTCGGGATCTGTCTGATTCATCATGATGCTTTAATTCTACACTTGTGACTCACTTTGTGCATGGTTTATGATCCCACACTGACACCTTAAAAATTAATGTGTCCCAAACTCAGCATTTTCCCAAGTTCCACCTTTGCCTCAGTGGATAATCTCAAAGAAATACGGTCAATTCGTATTGAAGAGCTGCTGCTGTAGTTCTAAATAAGTTTCTATTGTTCATCCCAGTAGTCTTATTTACAATCTGCCCATGCTAAACATCCTGTAAACACACCGTACTTGTACTAATATATCTGACTGTACTGTATGTAGTGTCATACCTGCAGGTAGGATTTGGCCAGCTGTGGCTCTTACACAGAAGCTGAGCTTCTTTTGTAGGCTTTGCACCTCAGCGGAGACGACTTGCAGCTGTCCTCTATCTTCATTTTCCCCATCGCTAGTCTGGACACTTTTAACCTGGGCAGGTATGCAGTTTTTCTCCACCTTATTGACCTGTGCCACCTGTGCCCCAGTGCTTTCCAGGATCTGCTGCAGTGTTGCGTCATACTGTGCCTGATGACGTGCCGTGGCTTCATGCAGACTCGACAGAGCCTGCAGAAGTTTCTCCTCGATGTGCACGCTGGTCCGACGGGCCGAGTTCTCCACAGCAGTCGCACAAGTGCCGCTGTTCTGCGTTATGATATCCAGCACCTCGGCGCGCAGGGACTGCAGGCCCACCTTCACGATGTCATCTGAGTACTGCAGCAGCATGTTCTCCTTCATCTGCGAGTTCTCCAACATGGTGAAGAGCTTGTCCCACTTGGTGTGCTCCTGGACTGCGCAGGGAGTCTCAGTTACTGTTAGGGCAGAAATTAGATTACAAGTTACCCCTGCACAGTTTATGGTGGGGGAGGGGTGAACTGTGTTTATTAATGCAGAAATAGCCAGTAATGGGCAGAGCTGTGGCTAATGGTAGATTTGCTCTAATGTTTGTTTGTCAGTGGTTAGCATAATACACAGTGCAGTTGATTATGTACCTTTTATTGACTGCTATTATAGGTGCTTTGATGAGAAACCCAATTAGAATCGAGTATATCACAGAGGGGGAAAAAGAGATTGTGTTTCATAAGATAAAATATAAAATTTTTGCTGATGTTATTTTAATAATTTTCACTGGAACTTGAAAACCAGTCATTTATGCCATACACTGTGAAACAGTCATTAACGTCATACACTGGAAAACGGTCATTAACGTCATACACTGGAAAACGGTCATTAACGTCATACACTGGAAAACGGTCAATAACGTCATACACTGAAAAACGGTCAATAACGTCATACACTGGAAAACGGTCATTAACGTCATACACTGGAAAACGGTCATTAACGTCAATAACGTCATACACCGGAAAACGGTCATTAACGTCATACACTGGAAAACGGTCAATAATGCCATACTGTACTGTATATTGGAAAACAGTCATTAACATCATAAATTAAATAATTAAATATCCTCCAAAACAACTCTACATAAATTCCGTATTATGTGTGCATTACCTGTAATATATTGAATTAGATAAAAAATATTAAATGTATAAATGACAAATTAATGCCAGAACCTGGCAGACACCCAGAATGCACAAGGCTTGCCCAGTGATGTTATTTATTTATTTTTTTCCTTCCCTAAAATTAATTCCTGATACATCACTTGAAAAGGCAGGATGGAACTTACTGTCTTACCACCCATGCTGTTCTTAACCACAACTTTTGTTTGCAGTTTGTATGTGTGTGTGTGTGTGGGTGTGTGTGTGTGTGTGTGTGTGTGTGTGTGTGTGTGTGTGTGTGTGTGTGTGTGTGTGT
>JAQMYJ010000038.1:3074360-3087659 GCA_030014305.1 Clarias laeviceps
TCTGTGGAAAAGCGCGGCACTGGTTCCAAAATTGGGAACCGGCACGGGAACCAGAGCAGTGGAAAAGGGGTATGTGAACTCCATTCTGCCTCCCTGCCCTGCTGAGAATGCTGCCATGCCTCTCTGTCCTGGTGAGAGCATTGCTCTGCCACCCTGCTTGGCTAAGTAAGTCATTCCACCTCCCTGCTCTGCCTTGGGAATCGCTCCCCCTCCTGCTTAGTAGTGGGGCCCTACGCATAGCATGGTGAACTTTGCTTCTCCCTCTTGTGGTGAGGAGAATTTTGCTCCCCCTTTTGACTCACGAAGGGCGTTGCTCCCTTTGCTTGCTTTGCAGGGTTGGGCATCCAAGTTTCTAACAAGTGTTCCAGACCTCCTCCGGTTTTCACATCAGGAACCACAATTTAGAGATGGGTCTATGCCAGGAAAGTGCCAAGAAGGCACTGGACTACACTTTCCATCACCTACTGGATATCACATGTCCTGGATCACATCCTTTTGTTGGGAGTTCTTACTAATTTAATGTTCATGTGTCTTGTTCTACCCCTCTGCTTTTAGTCTTACTCATGCAATTATTCAATCAGCCAGTCATATTTCAGCAGCACAAGTCCAATATCCTTTCCTACTGTAGCAACAGATTTCTGTGATTGGCTTTCTGCTGTTGTACAGCCTGAGAACCTTAAGATTTGACCTGATGTGTGTTCTCAGATGCTCCCCATGGTTGTAAAGAGTTGTTATTTGAGTTACTATTTCATTCCTATCAAATGACAACCATGGTAAGTCGATAAGATTATATTTTCATTCATTCAGATATTTGATATGAAGATTATGTAAAGCTGCAACACTTTATCCATTGAGCTCATGCTATACAATTGACTGAATGGATATGTGCGTGAATGAGCAGAATTAATTATTATGTTATGTTGTGTACTGTACTACATATTTGATTTTTTCAAAAGGAAGCCATTGTAGGAACTTGGCAGGTATGCACTGAGCCTCAGCCAACAATTCTCACGTTGTGCTTTGTATTGAAACTTCTGAGTCACGTTCCACACATAAGCACAGACACTATTCCCAGTCCTCTCTACGCTTTTACCTTTTTATCTCTCTGCTTTGTCATGTCTGCTTGCTTGCAGATGCTTGTGACCCTCTGCCATGGCTTGAGGGAATTTTAATTGCTGAACATATTTATGCTCAGTACTGAATCCAGAATGTCCACACAGGATAAGCAAAGGATTATTTATAACACTCCTAAACATAACCTTGGAGCAGATGTGAAAGGTTTGGGTGACTCAGGATTTTTTTATTCATTCACACTGAAGTCCTTGTGTCGTCATGGAAGTTGTCAAATATGACTGTGGATGTTCAGGTTTTTTTTTTTTTTAATTATTATTATTTATTAAAGGTTTTCTTGATACCTCTGTCTGAAATTCATTTCAACTCATTCCTTTGTCTGTCTTTTTGTGGAAATGAACTGCAGAGAATCAGGAATTCATTAGGGGGTGGGCAGCTCTGCAGTGAGCCAATCAAAATGCAGCTCATACTGGACAGGACCAGATCATAAAACCTCCTGAGATGTGTTAAATAAAAAGGTTTTCTATTTTTACCAGACCCCCTCTGAATCCAGAGGCTGTATTGTTAAACTCTGTTGGGTCTGGTTAGCAGAACAGCATGCATTCTCAGTATGTCTTGTCTCAGGAATGTAGTGTTTAATCACTTCATAAATTTTCCTTTTCCCCATTGTCCCAGGTGTTGACTTCTGTCATCCCATCTCTGATTGGTCACCTGAGCGACGCCTCTTTGAACGATGCCGTTCTCAACATGTTGGTGGATATAGCCCAGGTTAGCCCCGCCTCACTCATCCCGTTTCTCCCTGCACTGAAGGTTGAGGGTCAGCAGACACCAGGGCTGCTGGGACATGTAGCTAAGATCCATGGTGTGGTCGGTCTGACCAATGAGGTGAGCACACACTTTTTTTTTTTGTTTTTGTTTTTTGGAGTGGAATACTTCAATTCTCAGTGCAGTCATCGAAAGAGCTTTAGTTAGAAAGGAAATGTCAGAGTTGCATCATAAATGCACATTTTTTATTATTTGACATGCCTCACAGTGTGCACCAGAGACCAATTTGGCAATATTGAGCATTGACCATTTTTCCGCACATGTGATTCATGACACAGCTAATTCTACTTGGAACAATATCTATCAGAAATTCTTGTTTTCACCAGAGGCGTTTCAACATAGCACACATAGCATTTAACAACTTCATCTCGAGTTTGTTTAGTGATGTGGTACTGTGATAGTGAATAAATTAGGTATTAGTTATCAATCTGATAGCATGCTAACATTTATTTATCCACTACCAGGTGATGCTATGCGATGGAAGCCTACAGTAGTATGATTGTCATGCTAATGAATGACACACAACGGCAGTGTTCTGGATGTTTGTTCTTGATTAATGATGGCAATCAGATCACTGCAGACTGCAATCTCTAAACTGTCCTTTGTGAAATAATCAAGAAGAGGAACTACAGCTATTTTTCTATAATAAATTTTTTTTTGGTAAACTATAAAAACTCAGCTCTAGGACTTTGTGGTTTGCCAAAATTGTAAAGTACTGGGGTTGTTCAAGTCAAACTGGGACTTGTGGTGAAATTTCTGGTAATTGAAGGCGTAAAAGCAATTAATATATATAAAGGATTTCTAGCACGGTCCGGTGATGAACCTTCTGCAGTAAAACATTTGAACAGTGAAGGCCGTACGTCGTTGAATAGTGATCCTGGCCAAGGTGGCTTATTCGTTCCCGTCAACATTCAGCGAGATCCTTGAAAAATGGCTTTGCCAACTTGTGGAAGAGGCACATCTGTCAGTGGGAACTGTACATACAATCATTCATCAACCCACTTGCACATTACAGGAATTTGGAAGTTATTGCCACATCCCCCTACCACACTGACCTCACTCCCAGTCATTTCCATGTTTGCCTATTAAAGGAGTTCCTGGGAGGCCAGTGTTTCAGACGTGAATCAAGCAATCCGATCAGGACTCTGGCATATTGAGAAAGTTTTCTACCTTGATGATATCAAAGCACTAGTGAAACACTGGGATAAGTGCATTAGTGGAGCAGAGGATTATATGAAGAAATAAAAAGGGTTTTTATTCTCAGGAAATTTGTTCTGTTCTTCTACACATGTCCCTGCTTGACTCGATCGATCCTCATACATTACATTTTGAAAAAATCTTTTTACATTGAAACGATACTCAAATTAGCTAATTAATAGAGTTAGCTAATGCACTTTGTTTAAAACCAACCAGAAAATTCCTCATTGCCAACACTTTTTCATAGTCATTCTTTAAACCTATAAGCTAAATTAAATGTCATAAGATGTCCCTGATTGATTTAGAACTATTTAGGGCATTTATTTATATTTTACTGATGCACTCTTAGTTAGCATGAAAACTATATTTTACAGTTTATTTAACCGTTTTTTATGTTTAATAATGTTTTCATTGTTGAACAAATTGCTCAAGACAAACAAGGCTGAAAGGCACAACCTCTACATCTCATCTCAGTGTTGTTTTTTGGTCATATTTGCATACAGGAACATGATTTGCTGTTGCGTTTTATGATGCAATAACTCATGCCTGTCACATGCTGTGAGATTTTTTTTGTTTTTTCCCAGTGAAACATTTTGCACTCTTGTCTAAACTGTACATTTAAAGTTTAAATTAAAAAAAATCACAATTTATAAAGTATAGAGAGAATTTATTTTATAGTTTTTATTTGCAGAGTGTATAAATAGTCATGCATGTCCGGTAAGATGTTGCTTCATGTCTTTGTGTGCTGGCATGTGGCTTTGTTTGCTCCAGCAGATTTTGTTGTATTAACTGAATTGTTTCATTGTGCTGGTGAAAGCAAGAGGGCCGAATATGAGGCGTTTCTCTCTGCTCTTCTTGGCCATTGGACTGAAACCGTGCATGTGTGTTATTACTGAACTGCCTCTCGTTTTGCAAGCTCCCTCTTTAACCCACTTCCTGTGTTTCTTTCTGCCATATCTTACTCGCACTCTATTTTAATCCTTTCTCTTCTGTTTCATCTATGTTCTGCTCAAAGCCATGGCAAATTAAACAAAAGCACTTTTTATAAATGAAAATCATAATCAGGAACATGCCTTTTCCTATAGGCACGCTTGCAAATAAATCCAACAAAGAAAAATCAAAGCGAACAAAGGAAGTCATTTATTTTCTATATATGTACAAAGCCATGATTTAATAAATAGCATCAGAAATCCTAAAGCAAGAGGTTCAAATGAATGGCTCGAATTCATGTGGAAATTGAGGCAAAGCAGATTACAGAAGTATAAATTCACTATATAAATTTTTTAATTTATGTCAAGGAAAAACTCCCTGTGATGACATGAGGAAGAAACCTAGCCAAGCAATTGCAGTCACAAGTCATTAGAGTCAAACTGTTTGTATCATACATATATCAATGCATCTTCATACTGTCTAAGTGGAACCATCCATAGCAGTCTCATGTATCTTTAAGCAGACTATGTGGGGCCATCCTCAACAGCAGTGAGTGAACTCCATGTGATGTACCAGAAGTAGGGCATCAGGATGGATCGAGTAGGTCCAGAGTGCGAATTGAATCAAAATAACCGGAATCTTATGAGTATATAACGCGAGAGAGAGATAGAGAGAGAAACCTATATACTGTATGTATACTCACTAGCATTATGGATAAGGTCGATGTACACTATATGGACAAATGAGGTGTTTCATGTAAATTGTATATTTAGGTGTTTCAGTCAGGCCCCTTTATCCCCAGTGAAGGCAATTTTAATGGCTCAGCATACCAAGACATCTTGGACAATGCTATAATTCCAACTTTGTGGAAACAGTTTGGGGAAGACCCTTTTCTATTTTAACATGACTGTGCCCCAGTGCACAAAGTAAGGACTATAACGACATGGTTGGATGAGTTCAGTGTGGAAGAACTTGACTGGTCAGAACAGGAACCTGACCTCAAACCCATCGAGCACCTTTGGAATAAACTTGAATGGAGATTGCAAGCCAGGCCAAGATGCAAGATGTTGGACCAACCTTATAAATACTTTACGGAATGAATGGGCACTAATTTCCACAGAAACACTCCAAAATCTCATTGACAGCCTTCCAAGAAGACTGGAAGATGTTATAGCTGCAAAGGGAGACTAACTCCATATTGAAGTATATGTATTTGGATACAATGACATTCCAGGTTTGACCAGTCACTGTTTGGCTTTGTAAGAAAAAATTATGCCCCCTGCTGTAGTCTTCATTAAACAAGGTAATAATAAATACCCTGCACCTTTTGATCAACAGAAGTATGACAGATCATAAAATATCAACAGTTCTGGCACTCTAGTGTGAGCCCATTCAATGATTCATAGGTCAACAACAGTATTGTATTATAAATATAACATTGGATTGGGAGCCAATGCGGTGTGGATAAGATATATCTTCTGGTATCTTTATATCTTCTGGTTCCAACAAGGACTCTGGCTGCTGCATTCTTGATTAATTGAAGCTTGTTTTATGGACCTACTGTAACTGGACATCCAGACAGTAAGGCATGACAATAGTCAAAGCCAGAGGTCTTGTTGCAAATGGTCTATGCAATGCAAATGAACTTGTTTTTTGCATTGCATAAGGACATTAAATATAAGCATTTTTCGGAGATGAAAGAATCCTAGCTTAGTAATATTTTCTGATATTAATCAATATGATTGGAACCTATAATCACACCATGGATTTTTATTGCTGCACATGATGAAATAGAAAAGCCATTTAGAGTTTCTTTGTAATAAGAAAACTTACTTCTACTTCTGTATGTGGACCTAGTACCAGTCTTGTCATGTTAGAATTGGGTAGATAACAATGATTTCATCATCTCCTGTCATGTATAACCTCTCATTAAGCATGTCTAAAGAAAGCTTGGAACGAAGTCGAAAGATTGTTGGTGGTTCTGTTCTGTTGACTCAGGCTGCAGGAAACACTTAAGTCACTCACCCCCGAAATGAAAAAAACTTTGTTGACAGGGTAAAAAAGGAAAGAGGTGAGGAGTCTCCTTAGCAAACATTTCTGCACAAACACACACACCTACACACACTCTCCATTTCCTTTGTTAGCATTTGCAGTGTAGAATGTGCAATGTGCTGACTTGGGATATGTTACATGGCTGAATTCTGGGGATTTTTATCCACATATTACTTTAACTTCAATAAACCAGAAATATATTTCCACCAAAACTGCAGGGAAAACTAGCTCAAGCAAATATCATGAAGATAGTTTAAGAAACACATTAAGGAGATTTTGGATGGAGTCTCCAGTGTGCACACATTTGTTACAGGCAGAGGTAAATCCTTAACGTTTTCCGGCATACGTAAGGTAACATGACAAGCTGAATTGCTTGTGTATTTGTTTGTATGTCTGTTTAATTTTAACTTTGACATATTTGAAATAGAGTGCAATAAGGGAGTTATTGGATATAGATACTATAATACGAGGTCTAACAAGAACTAACTTTTTTAATCAAATGCACACATTCAATGTAGCTATAAATAGATAAAAAGTGCAGTTTGTTTAATATATTTTTTTATTTATTTGTTAGCAAATAGATGGATATCAGGAACGAAACACATGCAAATGTGTAACTCTGCTCATTTATAGCAGACAGCCTTATCCTCACCTCTTATCCAGAGTGACTTGCATTTTATCTCATTATACAGCTGAGGTTTTTGCTCAAGGGCCCAACAGTGGCAATTTGGTGGTGCTGGGGTTTGAACCTGGAACCTTCTGGTCAAAAGCTCACCTCCTAAGGTACGCCGACTCCTAAGGGTTAACGACTGAGCTACTGTACCTCTACCACTAATAGACTGCTCTATCAGTCATTATTTTCCTATGACAACCTGACCTCAAGTGTTTTATTCCTTACTTATGAAAACTTTGTCCCAAATAACTGCTTATTAAGTGCTAAATACGAAAGCCTGGTTAAATTGCTTCTTTTCCCCTGTATAGATTTTCAAGCTGTGAGTCTTCAATCTGCACATGAGAACATTTTCTTACTATGTCCTAAAATGTACAAAAGTTAGTGTTCTTCGAAATGATGCAGCCAGCAGCATTCCTGTGTCTTCTCTAATGGGAAATTCTCACATCAATTTCACAACTGGCAGTTTATTTCAGTGAGTCATCGCTGGCAGGCTGCTCCGAACCACAAGACAAAAATGAGCCTGACTTTCAGGTTCAGAAACTGGTGATATTAAAAACAATTGCAAAACTTTGTACAATACTTGCTATTTTAAAAATGTTAAGGGGAAAATAGATACTGTATGTTTCCAGATATTCCCATATCTGGTCAGAAACTTTCAAACTGGAATGAGAGCTAGAATGTGTCAAGTTTTGTAGCATGACATTCTTTAACAAGTTAACACAGGAGCTTCCCCAAAGTGTGTGTGTTATGCTTCAGCTGAAATATCTCTCAAATAATATACTTCTTAAACATTCTTTATTCCTTTAAACCTAACTTCCTGTATCTCACTTCTAATACACAGTTTCATTGTTTATGGAAATGAGCCACTGCTGAGCCAAGCCCGTCCAGAGAAGAGCAGAGCTGATCACAAGCCAGGGAAGGCGATATTTTCATTTGAGGTCACATTAGGGGAGAAATCCAATCAAAAAGTTTCTATATTAGTGCGTATCGCTTTACTGTAACTGTACTTCCTCAGATGCCTTAAAACCTGACAGTAGAATTCACTATTGACGGACTGGCCCTTGGGACGAATTCTTGATGCACAATGCCACAAATATCGAAAAAGACAATGAGCATGTACTTGGGTGAACTACCCAAGTTTTGTTACCGGTAATGAACCTCAACATGAAAAACATCCATCGCATCATGACTTTGATGCGATGTTCCCTCTGATGTAGGGTCAGCAGCCCGGAAATGAACCTGGCAGCAACATGGCGCGCATATCTCCACATTTTTTTAATACCACCTCATATGCAAAACAAGTAATTTTTTTTTGTTTGTTTGTACATGTAGATTTTAGACCCATCTGAATGTCTAAAAGTGACTAGAAGAATTTTGCATAATATGCATGTAATCTGTGTAGAACAGGGCAAAGGCTTCAGTTAACATTCATCTAACATTAAAATTGGGGAAAATGTGAACCCTAGAAACTCTGATCATGGCTTTTAGTTTGAATATTTTTTGAAAAAAAAAAAAAAGTGAATTTTCACTTACATCAGTCTTATACAGAATGGTGCAAAAAACAAACACTACATGAGAACCAGTTCTAATGGCAGCGACACCTTGGTAATAAAGAAGGCAAGAAGCAATAAACAGTTGCTCCTTTACAACTGTTGTGAACAGAAAAACATCTCAGACCGCACAGTAAGCTGAACATGGAGGTGGACAGGAGACAATAGCAAAAGACCATATCACGTTCCACCAAAGAACAGGAACCTGAGGCAGCAGGGAGCACTGAAACTGGACAGTTGAAAATTGGAGAAAATGTTGGCTCATCTTTAGCCAGACATCAAGAAGCTGAATGACCTATCTACAGTAAGTCCAACCTACTGAGCTTACTTATCCACAAGGCAGCTACTAATCAAATCTAAAAAACTGGAGCACCTCGAGCTCGGGCTACTGACTTGTCAACCCTGGAGGTTATGGTTAATTAAAACATGATGTATTTCTCAAGGTTATCTTAAAGCACTTGCATCAAGAAAAAAATAAGAAAACAAAGACAATCTATACATCCAACAATGACTAAATGTACTGAGGATGACATGAAGTATCCATTTGATTCAAACCATCATTACTTCCCCCTTCCCTATCATTTTCATTCTATTTTTAAATGCTACGATGAAGAAATAATACTTATTTTTTATTATCTCTGGCCCCGAGTGCCTAGCGTAACAACAATGGAATTGTCAGGAATATGTTACAGTCATTTCGATCTGCAGCGATGCAGATGGTTGAGTCTGATTAACGATTGGATTATGACCATGTGGCGAGAGTGTGATGTACCACGAAACATCTATCAAGTCACATTACAGCTGTGAAGCAGTAAGACGGTGTATTCCAGCTCCACTACGTTTGATTGCTGTAGACTGATGGATTGTTCACTTAGACGAATGTAAACCAGTTAAAACAGAAAATGTGTTAGAGTTTGTTTGAGCTGTATAGAGAGAGAGAGGACTTGGAATCAGGACTTGGAAACAATTAAGTTATTTTAAAAAATCATTATTAAAATTGTGTTTTTGTGGCATTTAGATGTTCAAACAGGATTAGCATTTCTTAGAAGTAGTTTTGAACCAGAAAGGAAACAACGCAACTAGCATTCCTCGCAGAGCATGCAAACGATGACCTCACAGAATTTTTTTTGCAATATCAGGAATCCTGTGGGACTAACACGAGAGCTGCGTATGTCAGACTGAGGAGGCATTTGGACACCACATGCACACCAACAAACTGCTCTCCGAGGGATCATCCATCACATGCTCTGAGGACGGGTTCTCCGAGTAATCAAATAAAGGTGTCCGGAATGTGTCAGTGGAGGCATGAAGTGGACGTTTGGGGGAAATGGTACCCATTTTCCAGGAGCTGGTTGTCAATCTGCCATCACTAAAAACTCCCCATTGTTTGGTTTTGTAATCTTGGTTTGGCCAAAAGCAAATGCCTCTAAACAAGATATTATGGGAATAACAGAAAAAATGAGATTTGTGTTCATGACTCAAAATATCCACATTCAGGATAACATGTGGCTTAAAATCTGAGTTCTACAGAAACCTCACAGCCCCACAAATGAACTATTGTGTTTGTGTGCTTCGGAACCAGATTCGTGTTTGTGTGCTTCGTATGCTATAACTATATTTTTTTATTAGTAGTAACAACAACAACTTTTTTTTTTTTTTTGCCATGTCATACTCGACCACTAAACAACATTTTAAACACTGAACCCTGAGATTTTGGTTTTATAAGAGGGGGTGTACTGTATTCCATATTCTTACACACACACATATATATACACAAACAAGCAAAACAGACTTTATGCATTCGTTATGTTCTTTTTGATCATGAATAAAGTCAAATAGTGTTATTCATGCAGCCAGGAAAATCAAATAATCTATACTATCTATCGAACTCAATAATCTATATATTTACATTTATGATGCTCGATGTTGATAGGAACTTAGTTTAGAGATCAGGTTTCTGTATGTGCGGGAATGGTGACACTGGTGGTTCAGTGTTTAGTGTTCTGGACTTCTGATTGGAAAGTTAGGACTTTTGAAACCCATTACAGCATAGCTTTCATGGCTGGATTCTTGGGCAAAACCTTTACCCCTTATCTGTTTTGTTTTTAGATAAAAATGTCACCCATCTGACAACAATTTAAGGGACTACAATAGAGAACTGTGAGGCACCCCTGATTTCTTTATATTGACTTGAGGTATATTTCTCCAGGCTTCCTGATAAGATTTTCTTGGCTCTCATTTTTTTTCCAAGCTTTTGTCTCTCAATACAGTTTCAGCGGAATGGTTTTTTTTGTTTGTTAAGCCACAGAGTGACCTTTGAATCATTCAAGCACAAGAGACATCTACAGTAACTTAAAGATGAACCAGTGAGAAATAGCTGCAGATGATGACAGATGATCAGGCCGGTGATTAGTACACTCTTGATGCCGAATGCTGAGTGGTTGGAACAGATGAGCGGGGAAATGAGGTTGCTGCCGAGGTTGTTACATTAACGATCAATTTTTAAACTATATCTGCAGCCTGCCGCACGTAAAACACGTATTTCCATTTCTTTACTCCAGTCTATTGATCTAATATTAATCTAGCATTTAATCTAATATGAAGAAATGAGAATACTCAGGACTTTTGCACAGTGCTATATTTTCTGCAGGTTGTCTGCATACTGGGAGGTGGATTGACAAGGCAAAATTGCCATTAATTTATGAATGATATCTTTTGATGGACAGGCATTTCTTCTCAAGGTGTATTTTGGTGTGTTTCCAGAGACAGGCTCCAGCTCCACCATAACCCTGACTATTATATAAATCGCTTTCTAAAGCACTGATGTATGCATAAACATAACATGTTGGCTTTAAAGTATGTTACAACTTTTTTTTTCCTAATCTAGAATTTCCTCTCCATTTGCAGCAATTTTTATCCAAAGCATCCTAGAATTAAGAAAGGATATAATACAACCCTAGTGGTCTTGTCTGTGTGGTCACCGCTGCGGCCGGGGGACGGTTCCTAATCAAGGAAGTAATTTTAGGACAGTACTGGCTCAGAGGGTTAAAGCATTGCTGATCGGAAGGGCAGTGGTTCGAGCCCCAGCTCCACCAGGTTGCCATTGTTGGGCCCTTAACCATATCTGCTTTAGGGGCACTGTATCATGGGGCTGACCCCAGCTACACTGGAATATGTGAAGAATTTGATTGTTCAGTAATGTATATGTGATAAATAAAGGCTTAACTTATAAGCAAATAAGGTTTAAGGGCCTTGATCATTGGCTGATCATTGGGTTTTAGATTTAGACCTTCTGATCTTCCAAACACTCAAAACCTTTTCACTGCCCATGTCCAGCATGTACTACCAGTGATTTGGTATCTCAGGCTTTGGTATCTTATCACCTATTGCCGTCATCCAGATTACAACAGTTCTTCTCTACTTCCTTGACCCACATCCTTGAGCTATCTTTCAGTAGTGAAAGTTAAAGGTGCACAGTTGTTAGCCATCTGAAAAAAAGTGCATGTCCACCCAAATCATAACTCAGATCAAATGTAAGATCGTTCAGCTCATACTGATTTCATAGACATTTGTAATTACTCACAGAAACACAATGCTCTGTGCAAATGTTCCCCACACTCAGCATCACACATACACAGAGACCATCTCAGGTTCATCTTACAACCTTGTACACAAGTCTCGCTTTTGAGAGTTTCCATGCCTCCCACATGGAGTATAGTAGCACAATAGTGTGAATGATTCATGCTGACTGTCACACACTTATAATTATTCTGCATATAGCCACACTAATGGTTTTGAGGTATAACTTACTGTTTAAGCTGCTCAAACATTATGACACATTCTTTCCAAACTTAAAGCCATTAGAACAAAACTTCACATTGAGAATCAGGTGCAGCCATTAGGAAGAGATGTTTGATCTCCATCCAAGCATAAGTGTAGATTACAGAACGTACTGTGAGGTCTTAATGGGCGATGAACACCTTCTCGTTATGGTTGATTGCTATGGTAATTATTTTTTGACACCCAGTGCTGGGGTTCCCAGCTTAAGTGGCAGTTCCAGCTAAAAGGTTATCTGGGTTATGGTTTCCATAGTAACCACTTACACTAGCACGTCTTGCATGGTGGAGCCTAACATTTAGGGGGAAAAAAAGGAATTGCTCAAGTTGGCATGGTTGAGGTTCTGTTGAGCAAAATCTTATATGTTTAGTTTTTCATCAAAGGGAACCCTGGTGTATTTTCCACATTGCTATTGTTTGGCAGGTACTGTACACTACCGCTCTAAAGTTTAGGATCTCTTGCAATTTTTTTTGTTTTTGTTTAGTGATTTATTTTCTAAATTCTACAACAATACTGGCAATTTCAAAACTATGAAATAAGGTAATGATGTAAGAACATCAACAGTCAGTTGTTATTTTAAGACATCCAGCTCAGCCTTTCTGGCATAGTTCTTGCAAGAGCAGTATTGTCACAAGTGCATTTGTAAAACCCGTCAAGCACCATGATCAAACTGGCTCTCATGAAGACCTTCCCAGGAAAGGAAGACCAAAACTTACATCTGCTGCAGTGGAGAAGTTAATTTGTAGGTGCGAACAGAGACGTATACACACTTACTGTAAGCACCCAAGAGACGTGCAAGTTCTCCCACATAAAAAGATAAGAGAGGCCTGTAATTTTCATCATAGGTTTACCTCAACTATGAGAGACAAAATAATTGTATGATTTTTAAAGAAATTATTTGCAAATTATGATGAAAAATAAGTATTTGGTCAATAACAAAATTTCATCTCAATATTTTGTTATATACCCTTTGTTGGCGATGACAGAGATCGAACATTTTCTGTAAGTCTTCACAATGTTTTCACACACTGTTGCTGGTATTTTGGTCGATTCCTGCTGATGTTTTGGGGCTGTCGCTGGGCAAAATGGACTTTCAACTCCCTCCAAAGATTTTCTATGGGGTTGAGATCTGGAGACTGGCTCGGCCACTCCAGGACCTTGAAA
>JAQMYJ010000038.1:3087759-3098457 GCA_030014305.1 Clarias laeviceps
TATATATATATATATATATATATATATATATATATATATTTGGCTCTGATTCAGACTCAGAAAACAGACACAGAGGACTTCTAAAACGTTGCAGATGGCATGCAGATTTTAATGATATTTATGAAATGATTGGCTAGATAAAGATCCTTCTGTCAGGCTCATTGGGGAGGTAAGTGGAGAGTTGACTTCAGCTTTATTGAATCAGCAGGCCTCCGGAGCCGAGCTTGTGTCTGATTTAAATACTTCCAGATGTTTATACTGTATGTGTAGTCAATTCCCGGGATTCCTGGAAAACTCCATGATTATATGTTGCCTTCTGCTTATTTCTCTGCTTTACTCTGCTTTCCTTTTAATTCATATCTCTTACTCGTGATATGACAATGAAGCAGCCAAAACTGATTCCAAGGTTGTTGTTTTTTTTTTTTTGTTTGTTTGTTATTTGTTTTTTTTAATAAAAAAGAAATGATTTCTTAATAACTTTCTCAGAAATTTCCAGACTAGCAGCGATTGGATTTCCACTTTGCTTTGGCTAGATGTCAAAATGCAGCATGGCTGAATCACAGCTACATGGACTTGAACAAATGCGCTTTAACCGGAAATGACAGACTAGTGACTGTACCGTGTTACAGTTAAATGGTGGGAATCTGAAGCAGCTTGGATTGATTAAGCAAGAAAGTATGCTGTTGGTGATAAATTCCTTTATAATTCAAGGGAATTTATTAACAACAGTCACAGAAAATTAGCAACGAGCGTCCCAGGAGCAGCAATGCTTACGCTTGGCTCTCAACCATGATCATTTTTAGCATACATTTTTCATAAGCTTCCTGATATTAACAAGACAAGAAAAGCCACTTTACTTTTAACATTGTGTTCCTAGGATGAGGCGCGGGATGCTCTGCAGTACCTGGTTTCTCTTTTGGCCTGTATGGAGCACAGCGTCCATCACACCGTGTTGCTGGAGATTCACAGCCTGACCGAGCGTTATGTCTCCATCTTAGGCGGAGGCGCCAAAGACATCTACCGCATGAGCAACAGCTTCAGCGCCATCGCCTGGCTTCTGGGACGTAGACTGCAGCCTGATGCTTTAAAACCATGCGAGTATGCAATACACAAACACGCATTTTCTTCTCTTACTGTAGCTTCACTTTCTTAAACTCCGTTCACTCTCACTGAGTGCTAAAGAAAGTAATAATGAAATTATATAAATGAGCTGTTAGTATCATCACATTTCTGCTTTTGTTACAGTATTAGAACTACTGCTTCCATTCTTCCTGCTTGGACGTTTTTCTCTCCATTTAGGTCTGGGAATAGTAAAAACACTTCAGCGCCTGACTGAATCACATTACTATTGGCACTAATAAATGATGGATTCCTTCAAAGTTTTCTTCAGACTCTGGACTCCAATTCCCTAAAACGTCAGGCTGAGTGCTCCTTGGATCAAATGTGTATGTGGAGAAATCTGTTGGGTTTCTTAAGATGATGATGGACAGAAGGATAAAGGGAGTGCAAAAAATAGACTCATGATGTAGGAAAGATGGGAGTCATGTTTGTGGTGTTCTTCATCATTCTGACTGCTGAGATCTCTCCCTCATGGCCTTCTTGGTTTTTGCGTTTTGCTAAATGCTAAGAAAAGCTTAATCTAATCTCTCTTCTCCATCAGAGGTCAGATTGCCTAACCGAGTAATAAAACGCAGTGTATCATCCAGTTATAAGACTATTATACTGCTGTTCTAAGGCTATATAAGATCATTTTCCAGTAGCTGTTTTTTATTCCTTTTATGCAAGAGCATGTTGCCATATTAACAATTATTTCTTAAATGAAGGATGTCATTTTGCACAGTTTTGTTCTGTGTATAGTTGCATTCAAAGGTATAGAACCTTAAGAAAACCAGGTAAGATATAGAAGAGATTCCCACTACACTAATGCACTTATCCCAGTATTTCACTAGTGCTTGACTACCATCAAGGTAGAAAGATTTCTCAGTATGTCAGAGCCATGATAGGACTGACTGCTTTATGTTTAAAACACTGGCCAGAAATAACTCTTAGACGAGTTCCAGTAATGTGCAAGTGGTGCTGATGAATAATTGTGTGTACACTTGCTGAATGTTCAGGGGAACTGCCTCAGTGGGCTCAGAGCCACCTCGGTCAGGATCAACATTCACGGACGTACGACCTTCTTTAAAATGTTTGCACTGTTCAAATGTTTTACGGTAGCTAAGAGTCTCATCAGCATACTGTCTCATCAGCATAAAGTCATCATTTAACAGAAATTTCATCGCATGTCCAAGTTTGACTTGGACAATGCTGAGTGTGTGATTTTGTGCTTGTGTCTTTGTATCTGTGCATTTAAGAGAAAATAAGGGGGTTGTAGATCTGAGGCAGTGCAAACCCGATACCAGGAGTCATGATGAAGACCAAGTGAAGAGTCTGCACGTGAAGATCCAGGCTTTCAAGGAGAAACTGGAGGAGGAGGCGGCTCAGGTGGAAGTCGAAAGGGACTCACCAGGACCGCTGAGGTGTCACAGCCTGGGCCAGGTGGCACGAGACGTACGCCAAGACATCAGGTTTAGTCGGTGAGTGAGGTTTTGTCACATCAAGTCCTAAAGATGTCAGAAAAAATTGTTACATGCTTGATTCTTACTCCAGTGCTAAAACTGGAGACTCCTTCTGTAAATGTCAAAACTTTTTTTTTTACAAGTCCCTGTGCAAGCTATAGAAACGGTAATGTCTTAGAAAGGGCACATTAATATAACTTATTATTTCTAGCCGTGCTACTGTCGGAGCTGCTGTTATAGAAAATTAATTTGACATTTTGACCAATCAGAATGCAGATTTTAAGAACACTATGGTATTATGAAAGATAATGGTACATTTAAGCACTTTATGTGGCATTAGTGAGTGAAATAGTTTTAGAGGAATGTGAAGTTGAAGCACATTTGGTTTGCATTTGAGACTAAAAGTCATTCACACTGTGTATCAGCTGCTTACTGAAGGTTAGTGTGTGAAGGTTAGTACTATTTAAAGAATTTCATAATATATTGTTCTGTGTATTTTTTTTTTAATTGCATCAAAGAAAAAAGAAAGTCACACTGCTCTTCCATTAGAAGGAACATACTGTATAAGCGTTGCTGCTGAAGGTTTTAGTGAGCTAGCTTAAGCCCTACATGCCAAGGAACATAAGCAAAGATTGTTGTTTTAGCATCCAACTCTATTACCCGCAATCTTTCTCCTCTCTGTCAGGTCTAAGAGTCTGGCTCTGCATGCCGTGCAGTCACGTTCCAATAATCCTGACTGCATCCAGAATGCAGAAGGGGAACGAAACACTGAGGACTACCTGATTGAGGCTGCCCTTTGCCCTGAGACTGGTCCATCACCTTCCTCTACTCAGGAAGAGCACAGTGAGCACCAGGCCTTGGGGTCTCATCAGGAGGGAGGACAAGCAGACAGGCTGGACCCTCGGGAAAGAGACAGGCTATGGAAACACCTCCGGGACAACTTGAAGAAGATTCGAGCCTTCTGCACCGATGTGGTTACACTGATCCCGATACCCGAGCGTTGTATCATAGAAGGTACACAGCTAGATCATAGATGATCATTCAGTCTGCTGGCGAGTGTCTGCTGGCATATTTTATGAGTAATGGTGGTGATAATTGATGACATAAGCAGACAATTTCCCTTCAGGAATCAGCAAAGCATTATCTTCTTTACTCGTACTTGTACTCTGTACTTCATTAACCTCGAGTCTCGAGTGCAGACCTTCTCGAAATGACAATTTACACCAAAAGAATCGAGTAGTGGGTGGGCGTTTGTCTTTGTTCCCATCGCTCAGCAGTGGTATGGGAAGGGTCAAACTCGTGTTCGGTTGCTGTGCAAGCTCTGGCAGGCTTCCTGTTCTCCACACGGATGTAACTTAACACTCTCCCACACCACTACATTAAGGCAATTCATCAGTCTGCTATAGTTTGTCTATGAGCATAAGGCTAAAAGGATTAAGGACATGAATGGGCTTCAGACTGCAGACTGCGGTGCAGAGATTGTAGCTAAAAGAATTTAATTTGGAGGGAGCTTAGGAGAAGATTAAGCAGAGAGGACAATTTAAGATAACAAAGCATCATAAGATTATGTTACAAGGTAATGTAAAAATAGGCTGAGAGAAGTACAAATATAGGGGGATTGACTAATGGATAGGCTTTAGGCTGGGAAGTAACTAATGGGTGTTAGGATGAAAGGATTGACTGGCAAGTATACAATGAGAGGATTGAGTGAGGAGATAAATCTAAGCTAAAAGAAGACTGAAAAGTAATGAGTAAACTATAAATTGAGAGGATTTGTCTAATGATCGAGTTATATGCTTAGCGGACTGAGTAATGAGCATGCTTGTGGTTTTACTACTTGTTACAGTAATTGAGTAATAAGCGGGGTTTTTTTTAAGAGGCTTGTGATCAAGGGGATTGGATAATTAGTGAGTTTTAAGCTCAGGATTGATTATGAGTGAGTTTTAGATATGTGCTGGATATGTTTAGGGCTGAGAGTATTGAGTGGGCTGTAGACTGGAAGGATTGACTAAATGTGGGCAACAAATAGAGAGGTTTGAGTAATGACTGGGTTTTATGCTGGGAGAAATGAGCAGATGCGTATCAGACTTGTGTTTTGAGTTGATTGTGTATTGAGTGGTGAGTAACGATTAAATGTTAAATGAATGAATCTTTGACGATTTAATAATAATTAGGTTTTAGGCTGAGAGCATTGATTAGCATATCTAAAAGTATTAGACTGCGAGGATTGATTAATGAATATGGATTGAACTGCAATTTAACAATCCATGTAGACCCACCATGCAACCCACAGCACCTAAAGTATCTGCTAAAGCGTCAACGTCCTGGTGCCAGACACCACAACACACCCCTAGCGATCTTGTGGAGTCATGCTCCGAGGGGCCAGAGATGCCCATGCGGCAAACGGGTGAACCTACACAAAATAAAACATGCACCTTTGTGTTGTAAGGATATGGTTAATCGGTTTACAGTGCAAGTGACTGTACCACCAACAACACTGAAAAAGACATTATTGATCTAAAAGCAACCCCAGAAGTAATCACTCCTCACGATATTGTCATCGTTCTGTGCGACTTCAAAGCAAAAATTGGACGTCAAAGTCATCTGGTCAACCCAAGACTAGTCGGACCGTACACTTATCAAGAAAGGACAATGGACATCTCATGATCAAGCCATGAGAGAGCTTGTTCTCGACTGTAAGTCTGCCACCTAATGGACAGACAATTGCTTTGCCAACTAACCAATGATGATTTAAGGCTGAGGACGATTGATTAGTGAATGGGTTTTTGGTAAAGGAGGATTGATTAGCAAGTATATTTCTGGCTGAAGAGGACTGTTAAGCAAGTAAGTTTTTGTGAAAAGGATTGATTAGCTATCGAGATGAGGTGATTATTTAGCAAATGAATTTTAAAAGGTTTTGGTCAAATAGTTGACAGATTTAAGGCTGAGCGTTTAATTAAATTAAGTCAGTTAAATGAAGAGAATTTAATATCTAATCACCCATAAACTGTGAAGTAACAAACATGTCAACCAGAGCTCAAGCCCACTGAGTACTGTCCACAGCTGCATCCAGGTAAATGATGTCCTGTCTACAATTTACTGAAGCAGATGATCAGGAGTCGGAGTTGTGCTGAGTCCTGCGTGGTCCGTATTGCTGACAGAGAGCAGAGTGGTGTCGATTTTTCCCTTCGTCACCATTCCATCAAATAATCCTCATTCACAAGCACCAACAGAAGTTTAGGGTTTGAACTTATAAGAAGTTGTTAAAATGGCACTGTTTATAACATCGACTATACTTTCCATCACAGATCTTGATTTCTATTGAAACAGTTCTGGGGTAGGTCCTCATTTCTCTTCCCGTTCCACCACCGATTTCCAGTCCTGCTCGCTCATAACTTCTGATCTCCCCCACAGAGCTACAGTAAGGTAATTCATCAGTCATCATGTGTGTGTGTGTGTGTGTATAGTGTGCATGCGAGGCAGCAGGGGGTACAGGGGTGAGTCATATTCACCAGAACATGTGGAAACTGATTATAATATTACACTCAGATGTGTTGGGTCAAACAGTACTCTGCATGAGTAGCTGAGGGGACCGAGCACTGAGTGGTTTAGGGTCAGGCCAGAAACATGGCAGTGTGTGGATTGGCTAAGATAAATTACCGCAGGTGTAAATACTGTTGCATGAAAATCACTCACTGCGGCTGAGGAAAGCTTTGTATGATTCGCCTACAGGGCAGTATGGGATTACTGGTGAGACTGGTAGCAGTTGCTAAGAACAGTTTTCCTAAACTCACAATTACTGCACTTCATTTGACATGATAGATTTAAATTTCTAATGATGCTCAAGTTCCTTTAAGATAATCCCTAGTGTGCATTTATAAAGAAGGAAATATTTATAACTGCAGTGTGATATGGTGTCACACAGATAAGAATGGGTTCCTCACAAATCATCTTCCTTTTGTAGTCTTGGGGAGATATATTTTTTTTAAGGGTAAGTGTATTTTCGCACAATCCTTATGTAATGAGAAGGCATTGGTAGCTTAGTGGTAGGTTTCTTGCCTAGCAGGTGGAAGGCCCGGGCTCTGATGTCCAATGGATCCAATGCACAAATCCCAGGGACTGGATGCGGTGCCTGTTCCAAAACCGAATAAAAAAATGGGACGGTTGTGTCAGGAAGGGGCTTCCGGCGTAAAACCTGTGCCAAGTTGTGTGCTGATTGGATGGTCTGCTGTGGTGACCCCCTCGATGGGAGCATCGAAATACCAACAACCTAATATGATGAGAACGTATACTGAATGACCAGGTTATCAAATCTATGGAGATTTTCTTCTTCCCTGATGATAATGCCATATTCGATGACTCAGGTTGTGAAAGAGTGGTTCTGGGGGGATGAAGAATCAGTTTCACACATGAACTGGACACCACATCGAGTGTCATAATCCAAACTACAATGTGCGACTGTTGTTTTGACCAGATGTTGTGCTTTATAGGGTCTCTTCAAACTTGTTTGATTTTGCGCCGAAATTATAAAAATCATTTAGCCTTTATTTGGTACTTAGCCTGGTTTTGGTATTTATTGATTTAACATTTCGTCTTGTAGGAAGATTGTTGGAGAAGTTGCTATGCTTGCATAGATGCTCACTGTCCTCTGTCGGCACTGTGACCAGCAAGTGTGTAAGAGGCACATCCCTAAAATCTCCATGTGCCAGAATATCATACTTTCAGGAAGCTGTTCGAGGAGGGTTACATGCTGTTTTGCTTTTAGCATTCGTGCTTACATTTTTCAGTGTGCAGAGAATGTCAAAAACACCCACGGCTGTAATAAATCTGTCATGTCCAGGGCTGTAACTGAACAAATGACATCAGTTTTAAAGCCTGTTGCTGTTATCTGAAGCGTTAAAGTTAGGCAAAGTGTAACACAGTGTCCAACCCTCTATTTTATACTCACACACACACACACACAGTCCATTATACATCCCATTATACAGTCCAGTACATCCCACAGCCCATTAGCCATCATTGTTATTAAAAACCCAAAATATTATTTAATACCTTGTTTGTTTTTGTTTTAAAATCCCGCAATATGTCCAAAAATTTATGATATTTTAATTTTTCATAACTTTCCCAGGTCTGATTTCTTTTTGTGCTACAACCCTCTTCTTCATACATGGGCTCATAAACTCTCCCTGCTGGTTAATGATTAAGAGGAGAGACAGTATTTAAATGTCCTAGTCCTGGCATGGCCGTCACGTTGACCCAGAACTCGGCAGCGAACACAGCTTTGCAGGGGTTTACAGTAACTAATCCCTCATTCCAGTAACTAAATCTAATGAGGGATCTCCGCACGTACATGTTGCTCAATGAAGATTTCTCCCATCTGGCATTTTATGATGCAGAAGGAGGAAAAAACAAAAAAAAAAGTTTGGTAAAAGGGGAGTATTTAATGTACAATATGCAAAGGGTGTTCAAGTCAAACCGGGACTTTTGATGTTTTTGTGCAGAATACCAGAACACATTTATGAGAGTAAAAACTCCCTTTATTTCTCTATATAATCCGCTGCTACACTAATGCACTCATCCCAGTGTTTCACTACTGCTTGGACACCATCGAGGTAGAAAGTTTTCTCAGTACTCTAGGACCATGATCAGATGCTTCACGTCTGAAACCCTGGCCTCCAAGGGACTTGGCACAAACACGTACAGTAAAAATGGCTTGGAGCGAGGTCAGAACTCCCAGCCGAGTTCCTGTAATGTGCAAGTGCTGAATGATTGTGTTTACAATTCCCAGAGACAGATGTGGCTCTTGCGCAAGTTAGCGACAAGTTATAAAATGACGAGGCGTTCCACTCGCTGAACGTTCTCTGCGGTGACTACCGGTACCACCTCGGCCGGGATCGTCATTCACGGATGTACAGCCTTTAAAGAGTTTGCACCATTCAAACGCTTTACTGCGGCTGAGAGTCTCATCACCGCACTGTCACAGACAGTTCATCACAACACTTGGAGCTGAACGCCTTTCGCACAATACTTGATTCTGACTGGTCTAAAACAGTTTCTATAACTCTGACAGTTATCATGATAATGTGGTAATGCGCACATTCTGATACCTTAGCGTTTACATGGTAACGCCTCATTCTGCACTCGGAGGCTGGAAAGTGAACGACAGCAGCTCACCACCGTGATGTTAATTCCGTTATGCCTTATACAGTATATACACAGATGCACATAGTACAGTACATTACTAGCCTGGTTCAGTACCTTCAGATAAACATTGATACGAATTCCAGGTTGGAGTTGGCCTTTTACAGTAGGAACTTCTTTTACACCAAAACAGCAGGAGTGCTTGTCTTTGAAGTTTCTATAAACTTGTCAAAAACTTTACAACTTGTATGTGCGCCTAAGGAGAGATCAGAGCATCAGTGCAGTCCCAAACTCGACTATTCTTACACTAAACATTTATACTGTACACACACCTCTGTTCATTTGCGTCTGTGCAGAAATCATCGATTGATGCAATAGCAAGGTCATGTGATCCTTGGAGAGGACTCGCTGATGAATGTGATGTCACAGCTGTCAGTGTGGTTCTAAACTCCTGACCACTCACTCTTCTGCTTGAGGGACTACGGACATGACATCAGTGACAGATGTGAAGTGATGCAAGGTGTTTCTGTGTGTGTGTGTCTGTGTGTGTTGCAGATACCCAGCAGGGCTGTGTTGCTATGCTGTCCTTCTCATGTCCAATGAAAGGTCATTACTGTCTGTATGGGAAATCCAGCTTCTCGCTGTGCAGCGCTCAGCCCCACCTCTGGATACGCGTCATGCTGCTCGCTCTGCAGGTCGGCGCGCGTGACCCATCTAGGCTATATAAACATTTACCAAGGTTATCAGTTATCAGTGAACGTAAATCTATAAAGCCGTAACGATTGTTCATTTTAATGTCCCGTGAAAATAATTGCTTTGAAAATATCACGGAGGACCCTGGGGGATGCTAATCACTCCGCTCATGTGGATTCTGATGTAATATCTGTTATTACGGGTGATCGTGCTCATCACAACTGTCTGTGTGAAATGACCCTTCAGAACAATAGTTTGTGTTGTCACGAGTGTGTCAGCATTACAGGTTTACAGTTCAGTGATAAAAGTGCACTTCTCAAATATCCAGCATTGAGAAATGATGTGTGTTGTGAAACTCAGAATGATGTGTCGTGTCGTGTTTCTCGGCAAACTGTTTAGCTTCAGGAGAGGAAAAACAAGGAAAGTGATAAAAAAATTAAAAAAAAGACCACCTTCGCTTCATCACACCACCTCATCATTGATGATTATTCATTATTGGTGGCACGGTGGCGTAGAGGTTAGCACTGTAGCCTGGCACCTCCAGGGTTAGATGTTGAATTCCCTCCTCGGGTCTGTGTGCATGGAGTTGGCATGTTCTTGGTTTGTTTTCTCCAGGTTCTCCGATTTCCTCTCACAGTACAATTGCAGATTAGGTTAACTGGCATTCCCAAATTGCCCGTAGTGTGTGTGTGTGTGTGTGTGAGTGCCCTGAGATGAATTGGCACCCTGTCCAGGGTGTACTCCACCTCGTGACCTAAGTTTCCTGGGATAGACTTCAGGGTCTGTATTTACAAAGCTTCTTAGAATTCTCTCAGAGAGCTCCTGTCTTAGCCTAAAAAGTCCTAGACTAAACGTAATTTAGGAAACTTCTCAGAGCAACTCTGAGTAAGGAAAGTACAAAAACCTTTATCTTAATGGGGAGGTGTGATTGACCCTGTTGTTAGGGATGATGCAGCAATTGAAGGACTTTGATTAAAAAAAATCTGTAAAGGTCTTAAAATGCACTCTTTGTTAAAATAGAATATATGATAATAGAACAGACAGTAAAATCATAATGTTTGTATATAAAGAAATTGTATAATCATGACTACAGGCTACTTCATGCAAAGTTTCTGTTATAGGCTAAATATCTTAAAGTTAATGAAAACAGCCAAATTTTGAAAATGTGTCTACTTTTAAATCAACTAATTTCCACACAGTATTTTACGGTTGCCGTGAAGTGCAAAACTAATTAACAAAACTGAAAACAAAATAACAAAACCCAAAACAAAATAACAAATTCAAAACCAAATTAACAAATCCGAAA
>JAQMYJ010000038.1:3148214-3167231 GCA_030014305.1 Clarias laeviceps
GCAGAAACATCTCAATATCAACTGTTCAAAGGAGATTAATGCATTTTTTGGACGCCTTCAGCCTTTACAATGTAGAAGGAAATAAAAATCAGGAACCATCATGGAGTTAGAAAGTGTTCTAAAACTTTTGAATGGTAGTGTATATACTTTAATATTTAATTATATAAGATTGGAATTTTTTTACATATTTATTCTTGACTATATGGACAAAAGTATTTGGCCAAACCTGACACTGCATCCAAATACATACATATACTTCAATATGGAGTTGTTCGCCCTTAAAGTTTATTCATTTTAAAGAGTATTCTTATATACAAAAATGTATGCACACTTCAGGAACAAAAAAAATATATATATATTTTATAAGATTTTAATACTAAATAAATTGCTATACTTATATATTGATATATATGATAATAATATCATAGTTTTAAATAATTCACATCATATCATATTCACAATGTTTTGGCTGACTTAATTGGTTGATATTATATACACACACACACACTGGAATTGTTGTATTTTAGCTTACCACAAGAGATGTAGGTACCTTATCCTTAACCAATAGCATTTTAGATCAGCTAAAGCTAAACCTGCTAGCTTGTTGGTAGTAACTGAGTAAGTTAGGACTGTTCAAAATAACATCCAGGCTCTGTTTGCTCCACTCTTTTGCCCATGATGGTGGTGACCAGAGCTCCCACAGCACTTTAGAAAACCTATGTTTGACATCATGGAGAGTTTGTCCAGTTCTTTCTATACAATCTGGTGAAGAAAAAAATAAGAGTAAAGCTTGAGCATACTATAATGGCTGAAGATTGCATGTATTCTACAAGACAAATATGTGGTTGTTTAAACATTGACATCAACCCAAGCTTTTTTGTAAAGCTATACACTTGCTGTCTGTGATCTCCCGCAGCTTTTTTTTTTTTAAGGGTCTAATGAAATTACAGTCATTATTCTCACTTCTGCCCTGGTGTAACCATATCATCTCTCACACGGTGAGCTCTGTGCCATCAGTGATATTAATCTCATGCTAATTGAAATCATCGTTCTGAAAGCGGAGACGACGCACATGGTAACACTCAGGGTGTGAGGGTCAGCAGGGGGCGTCTGCTCCCTGATCATCGGCTGTCAGGCTGGTCATGGAGAAGCGATTGCGTAGCTCTTCCTGTGGGAGTCTGCTTTTTCTCTATATAGAAGAGTTTGATCAGCTGAGACAGCAATATATATTTTTTTTTAACTTGTGAGGTTTCTTGGTTCGGGATTGGATCGCATCCAGAAGATTGTTAACACTAAGTCCAATTTCACCTTATGAGAAAATGAAATTGGTCAGTCTCGGATAAAACCGAGTCCAAGCTCCCAGTTGTTCATGAAATCGAGCTGAAAGAGTATATCGACAAATTTGGCAATAACAGCGTATATGTGGTCTCATAACTCACATTAGTAACACAGTATATGTGTTCTATAGGATTTAGCTTTGTGTGCACTGGACCAGCTCCCAGTCTGGAGCTCTTTAAGGGAACGAGAGAAATGGCCGCCCGCCAGTCCGTGTACATTTACCACCTGCTTTACTTTTATAGTCCTTATAGTCATTATTTACATAACACTGATTTGCTTAAGTCCTCAAATAACAAATTTGTGCGTGAAGTTTGATCCTCTTTCTGTAGGTGATTTACAACAAAACCAAGGTGATTCATCTCTGAGTATGTTCTCCATGTGCTTGGTGGGTTTCTTCCAGGTACTTTGGCTTCCTCCTATGGTTCAAAGACATGCGGTATAGGTTGATTGGTGTTTCCAAATTGCGCATAGTGAATTCTGATGTGCTTTGTGCCCTTTGAAGGGGTTAAGGGGATACATTCCAGACCCTCTGCAACCCTATACAGGATGTAGCAGTGTAGACAATGGATGTCTGAAATTATGACTGATCATCAAAAATCAAAAAATTTTTTCTTTGTCTTTATGTATAAATCTTTTTCTGTATCCATGAAGGTTGTTGGCATTGACTACTGTTCGGAAGGTCGCAGGTTCAAATCCCACTACTGTTAAGTTGTCCCTGTTGGGTCCTCAAGCAAGGCCCTTAAGCCGCAACTGCTCACATGTATAATGAAACACAGCTGTAAAATTTAAATTACTACAAATCAGAATGAAATCAGATCAGAATTACTCAGGATCTTATAACCATCTTTAGAAAGTCATGTGAGTGGAACGGCATCTGAATGGAATCAGTGACCTGTGGCAAAAGAGTGCTCTGCAACAAATGAAGTGCAGACCTCACCATCGGGAGCCGTTTTTTTCCTCAAAACCACAATCATTGCAATTCACTTTCTACACTGAGACACACTGACTTCCTGCAGGTGTCTTTACCTTCAAGCGAACAAGCAGTGACCTGAAGGTGATGATATGGAATAAAGAGCAAGCGTATTGGGGTTGAGCAGCTGGCCTTTGGGGAAGAATTGGACTTTACGATATTGAGGATACATTTTTACGTCCTCATTCACCTCTAAAACTTTCTTCACATGTTGGATGTTATTCCACCTCTCCAACCGGGAACTTGAACAACTTGAGTTTCATCCGAGACTGATATCAATTTAATTTTCTCATAAGACTTTTGGACTTAGTGTTAACAATCATCTGGACGCGATCCAGTCCCGACCCAGAAGCCTCGCAAGTTTAAAAAAAAAAAATTGCTGTCTCAGCTGATCAACATCGATCGATCTTATCCCAGTTCCCAGTTCTCCTGATCATCTGATGCCAGCTCGGCCGCTCTCTTACCGCTGAACTCTTGTGTTCCAGATGATGATTAGGTTTACGATGAACCTGGGTCTTAAGAAAACCCTCACCACGTACCTTAACATAAGAGTTGAAGAAGTATTGAAGTAGTAAAATTTTCTTCCCGTTCAATTTTCTTTTACTGTTTGTTAAACCTGCAGTGCATTTAATTTCACACCTTTTTACGCAGTAAGTATAGCATTAGTGTGTGTGTGTGTGTGTGTGTTTGTGCAGCCGTGTGTCGCATACGATGATCCCTTATTAGGTCGTCCTCTCAGTCTGTTCTTACTTTAATGGGAGTACATGAAACATAACATGTTATTCATTAGTGTGTATCTTGGTTATGTCAGACCCAGAGTTTAGCCATTAGTCATTTGTGACTCAGACACTCGCTGTACTACATATTTCTTAGTTTAACTTCAGTTACTGAGTCACATCTACTGAGCAAGAAGCCCAGTGTTTAACATGTTAGTCATCAGTAGTCTGGGGGTGGATTTGCTCGTGTGTGTGTGTGTGTGTGTGTGTGTGTGTGTTGGTGAATGTGTGTGACTGTTTCCAGATCTCAGAATAACCTTTACACACCATAATATATGCATTTCATTGGTTTGGTTTAACTCAGGAACATTCCATATCTTTCTACAAATCATTTAAAAAACATGTAATAAACTCCTATTTACTCTCAATCACTCACTCGCGAGGGGCCTGGATCCTATCCCAGGAGACTTAGGGCATGAGGCGGGGTACACCCTGTGCCAGTCTTATTCACTGGAAAAGATGAGTAATTTTACATTATGGATAATTTTTACGGTTTATTATGTCAGTGCATAGAACTACACATCTTGAATCTGGAAATTCAATTGATTGACATTTACAGAAGTCTTCAAGCACAGTACGGTGATGAGACTCTTAGCCGCTAAAATATTTGAACGGTACGTCCTTGAATGACGATCTTGGCTGTGGTGGCTGTCAGATGCAACTGCAGTCGTTCCCGTGAACATTCAACAAGTTGAACATCCGATCCTTGAAAATCTGCAGAAAACTTATCAACTTGCATCTATCTGTTGGAACTGTACACACAATCATTCACCAAGACCACTTGCACATTACAGGAACTTGACTGGGAGCCACATCCTGCGTACAGTCCTGACCTTGCATTAAGCCATTCCCACATATTTGGGCCATTAAAGGCGTTCCTGGGAGGCCAGAGTTTCAGAAGCAGACTGTCCAATCATGGCTCTGGCATACTGATTAAACTTTCTACCTTGATGGTATCCAAGCACTAGTGAATCTCTGGGATAAATGCATTAGTAAGAAATAAAGGTCGATTTTAACTGTCACAACTGTGTTCTGTTATTCTGCACAATAAAATGTCCCGGTTTAACTTGAAAACCCTTGTATGTGAAACTAGGCAGTTCCTGTTCTTACTTATCTTATAGCAGCTATAACAGTCATTTCCTCACCAACCTACTTACTAAACACAGCTTCTTATGCAAAGTACCTAGAAACCAAAAAGCGCCAAAACCTCTGCGATGAAGACGTTGGAAAACTTTATAGGTTTACGCTTTGGCTCCAATGTAACAAACCCTTGCTGTTGCTATGGAAACTATAAAAAAAATAGAATGAGTGCATTAATATAAACCAGTGAGAGCTGCTGTTCTACAAAGCAAATCAACACCTTTTGACCAATCAGAATCCACTACTGAACAGTGTTGAGAGTTCGTTCATCAGTGTTGAGTGTTCATCATTTGTTTTTCGTAACGGAGGATCTTGAAAAGTGTGGATCTTGATATTTTTCCCTAGGGCAAGCATGCACACACACACACACACACACACACACATAACCACACACCATGGAGAGCGATAAGAATCAAAATTACCTCCATGTTTGTAGTGTTGTGTCCTAATTATGTCTTACCTGGAGAAAACATGGCCTCATTTAGTAAAACATACGTGTTTCCTCTCACTTGACCCCGTGTGTAGGGTGTAGGGATTAAATAGCCAGGCGTTCAATCAGTCGTCATGCCGAGAGCACTTTCCCTAGTCTAAACACACGAGGAGAAAAAAAATATATGTCAACCGTATGACAATACACAGAGGATTTCAGGCATTAAATGTCATTATGCTAATGTCTCCCAGAAAGTAAAAGCACTGGGACATCTGGTTAAAATTCTGACTTGAAATAAAAAGTTTGCTTTAATGACTTTTAAAAAGAATCAATGTTTGTGCATCCAAAAAAAATGCTATTATACTAATCGTGCTGCTATTAATCATCTGGTTATGCCATGTGATGTTGGCAATGTGCTTTCTGCTTCATTTGCTGTGCATTTTTAAAAAAAAAGGTTTTGGCTGCCAGAGAGTGAACCAATCATAAGAGCGTCTATAACTTCTTCTCAGAACCTTAAAAAGAGCTTGGTGATGCCATTATTATTAACTCGATTCGTACAAGCTTACGTCACACGATCTCGCAGCTATTCTCCGAGTAACTTAGTGCAGATGTTAATCAGATGAAAGTGTAAGCGCATTCGGGGTTGATACGTGACATTAAGGATAAAAAAAGAATTAATTACGCGTCATTTACAACCGAGCGGCTTCAAAGTCTGCCCAGGAGTAATTAAGAGAATGTGTGTGGTTTCAGTCCATGAGCTTGGAAGGTGATTGCGTTTGACAGTAAAGTGTAATTCGGTTAACTTCTGTTGAATTCCAAAGCCTGGGAAGGGAGCGGGTGAATATTAATGGATTTTATTTTTTTTTTTCGATTTTAGCTCTAAAAATGCAGGATTCCTCAAGGAGAAAGGAAACCGGTCATGTTTTACTTATTCAGGTGATATATTTATCCCACAGCGCTGTTGAGTTCAGGATTCTGATTGATCAGAAAACGCCTATAACAGTACAAGTTTATACGCCAATACGCTAATACGCTATGAGCTGATTCACAGAGATGTGTACCGATTATAAAAAATGTATAATCTTCCTATGGTGACGTTTTCTGTTTAGCATTTATGTAACGAGTCTCCAGTGTCAATGCTTTGTACCATTCAAAAACTGTAACTTTGAAGTTGTCTGAAGGATGAAGCGCTCTACAGTTTCTGCATTTTTTGTTGTATTATACTTTAGGAGAAGGCGGACGAAGAGGACGACTGTTTATAGCTGCTATGATGTAAACGAGAACAGGAACGGATTTGTTATCATGGATGCACGACAACATCAAATGTTACCATAAACAGATTAATAAAATGAAATTATTAATGAATTCCTGCGGTATAAAATGAGTCGAACATGTAGGAAAACCCATGTTTGGATGGCTAACGTTAATGCTGCTACACCACCATTACACCATTTTTCCATAGACCTTTTGCACCTGAAGTCAAAATGTCTGTCTGCCATGGTTCTGCCCACTTCTGTACGGCAAAAGGGATGTTACTTACTGGATGTCGTTGCCAAAATCCACACTTTCGGCAAGAGAACACATCTGAAAAAATTATGTCATCTTACACAACACTTTGTTGACTTAATAACTGCTTCTAATTTGTTCTGAATCATTTCTGAACAATCCGTGTTGTGTTTCAAATCTCAAATCACTCTCTAACCCCTGATCAAGGGCACTACTTGGTGTGTGGATCAAGGGATTGTACACCCTACATACCATGTAAGGCATATCCTGTCAAGGGATAGTGGGGGCCTGGGACTGATCCAGAGGAGCAGCAACCCATCAAAGGACACAAGCCCTCATAGTCACACTTTGTAAACACTTTGGATTCTGGGAGGAACCCGGAGTAAACAGAGGAAATGCACCAAGCACGAGGGAAAAACATGCAAACCAGAGAGAAGACTCGAACCTCCAACCCTGGAGGTGCGAGGTGGCAGTGCTAGATGCTAAACCACTGCACTGCCTCAATAAATATTGATATTTTTATTACTTTGAACCACAATTTATTACTTTAAACCACAAACCACAATCATTTGCAAAAAGCATTAGCTCTGAATTTGACAAAAACGATGCTACTAAACTACTAAAGCAGCCTCGCTACATTAACGAGGTGTGAAATGTGAATGAAGTCCTCCTGCATGCTGTTTTGGTTAAAGTGCATACAGCACAAGCAAAGAGTAAACCAGAACAGACAAAGCTTGGACATGTAAAGAGTTATAATAAATAAATAAAAAATAGATTAGAGTGTGATGTTTTTTCTTCATAAAGTCTGAAATATTTGTATTAAGTCTCACATTGTAAGTGATGATACACTTGCCAAATCAGCTCTGTTATACTTATGTGAGACAGAACTTTGGCGAACATGTGTTTGCACTCACGTTACGTTACGCTAACTGTTGTATAAAGAGAGCCAGAGAAAGCAGCAGGAGGACGTTGCTGAGAGAAGTGTAAGAGGGAACGGGAAACTCCGCATCGAGGGTTAGCTCCATGTGGCTGAATGTGTTTGAATGAGTCTGTAAGAGATAGAGACAGACAGACAAAAGAAAGAGGATGATGTCTGGTGGTTGTTTGATGGTTTGTCCAAAACCAAAACTCAACCACAGGATTTTTCTTCATTTAGTCTGGTTCACAAACATCCTGGTCACATAAGGCAGCAATAACTACGGTCACCACGTTATGGATGGTGCGCATTTGTAGTCTTAGCTTTTATAAGCAATTTTTGACAGACTAGCACTATTTCAGATCAGTAATCTGTGTTTCTTAAAGGAAAACAGTCACATTTGAATGTTGAAATGTAAAAGTGAAACAAGCCATGTTTTGAGACATGCTATGCCAAAACTTTGAGAAAAATGTGATGTTAAATTTTGCAAATCACAGATTATGATTAATGCATTCATTTGAATGCACTGCAAATTCTATAGCAACAACTCCTGTTATGTAACAAAGAAAAGTGTTTAATCGACACAATTTCCTTGAGGACCTTGGCCAGAAAGTGTCAACTCACTGGCTCAAAAACCTATTTATTATTTATTATATGATATTTATCATACAGTATAATGGTGATAAATGCTGCAGTTTCAGACTCTAGAATCACCTCTGCCTAATCAATTCATGATTTCAGGATGAATCCTACACTGCAGTAGAAACTATTGAACTGCCCATGTGTTCTGTGATATCAGGAATCTTATCTACCTGTGTCCAACCAGGCAGTGAGGATATTTATCCCTACATCTCTGTCTCGAAACAATGAGTCTATTTTTACTTCATTTACTCATCTTTGTCTTGTATCAACGCTGGTTTGTTGTTTATCCTCTGGAATGGACACAGGCAGGTTAATCACAACTACTAATGCAGAATTTGACAAAAATTGGCCCTATGCCTGTTTATCCCTACAGTGGCCGGCAATCCATTCAGTCCCACTTCTCTGGATTATTGCCCTCCTGGCTGGCTCACCAAATATTCTATAGAAGAATTTATTTAACATTTATGGAAGGAGTTTCAGTGCTTTCTATCAGTCAGTATGGAGGGAAGAATTTACACTTTGGGGTGTTTTCGTAACGTGACAAGCTTCTTTGTTTGTATTTGTTAATTAACTTCAAGAAAGAGAAAAAAAATGGTTTGTGATGGAATGTGTTTAGTAGAATTGGGTGCTGCAACGTAAGTGTGAGTAGGATGTGACTTGTTTCAGAGAAGTTACACATTAACTGTTACTAAAAACTAATCACAAAAAGTATAAGGTGTTGTTTTTTAATCAATTTAAAATAGCAATGCATAAACTGTTGCAGGATGAGAGGAATTTAAAAAAAGATTTGAGACATGTTAAAGGAAAGCAATCAACTTCAAGGTACCTTGTGATTTTTTGGTTCTTTATTCCTGATACGTTCCTAATCAAATTCAGTTCCCAAACTGAGTCCAAACACAGCGTTTGTTGTTTGCTTTGTTGTTGGTGAATTAGTGAGAATATTTCTGTTAAGTATGCATAGACTAGCCTTGGCTGATGGTGGCTCAAAAGTGCTTCCCTGACAGCTGTCCATTCTCTCGACTGAGCTCACTTTTATGACAGGGATCTGGTACAGTAGTTCCACTCCTGCTTTGTACTGAAGTCCACTATCAGCTCCTTTGTCTTGCCGACCTTAAGGAGGGGGTTAGTTCTCTGATACCAGTTGTCCAGATTTCTAATCTCCAGCTCATTGTTGTCAGAGATCAGACCCACCACGAAGGTGTCATCAGCAAACTATAGACATTCTATAGACCATTTGCAACTGATGTCATACTGTGCGATTTTGTTTATGATATTTGTTATTGAAAAGAGTCAAGAGCTCAGATTTGTACATAGACCAAAATTAAACACTTAATAATCATAATATATGCATCAATTCATGGGTGTGAAATCATCGATAAATTGCTCAAAAAACACAAACACAAAATGTGTTTATATGTTTTGTGCTCAAAATGCATAGAAATAGCTAGTAACCTCAACAGAAGCAGGAGGTTTTTCTTTTCCTTTTCATGGGGAGAAAATCATGGGGAGGGTTGCTAGGTTTCAGCACAAATCCCACCGCAATAACAAATGGACAACATCACAGAAAGACTTGAAGCTGGCCCAAAACCTTCCACAGAAAAACATCTATACACTGTGCTTCTTTTCTCTCGGGCTTTTCAGAGCAAACTGGTTACCAGTAGTGCATAGTTCTGATCTGCAGTATACTAGAGATCTGCAATACATGGACGTTATACATTCATGATACTCCTAGTGGTACTATTTGAAATATCATCCAGCAGTCATGTGTTTTTATTCAGTGTTTTCCAATATAACATCCTCCAGTATAGACCTTAATTTTTTTCGTCCAAATACCAAAACAAATACAGTATATTTGAACACTAAACAGAAACCTGAAAGTCTAATGGTCGTTTGGAGATATGACATTCTTGATCAGATCTTTGCAGAAGTTCCCTGTAGAAGAACCCTCTGATCTCATTACTAGAGAAAAACTCTGAACTTTTTTGAACTTCCTGTCACATCAGCATTAAGGTAATACTGTAAAACATGATGCAGTGAAGTGTCTGACATGGAAAAGCTGTTACTTCATCCAGATGTTATGAGGTGAGCATGTGAGTTTGTGTCTGCCATCTGCCAGATGTGAAGGGATTCATAGAAATGTCACATTAATTCCACTTGTTTAATTAAACAGATTTCAGGTTGGTGATCTTATCGTGTTCTGTTATCTTTTGTGTGTGAGGCTTTATAAGTTTATAGTTTATAGTGTTTTTATATGTTATTGTGTGTGTGTGTGTGTGTGTGTGTTTAAATGGATTCTCGGAGTTCTAGTGCTCTGGATGGGGACGAGTCTCTGCTGTTCATGTCAGTGTTTTCATGATGTCATTGCGAGCAAAAAATAAATAAATAATACAAATGGATTTCACATTTGAATCTCAGCAGGATTGAATTCCTCCTTGTTTTTTTTTGCCAATGTTTAGTCACAAAACCCTGTCCAACATCAGCACACGTCCTCTTGGGTACTTGACAAATACCAGCCAAGAGCTTGGACTCTGCATTTGGGACATTCGAAACATTTTTTTCTACTTTTTATGCACAGTCATCCTCATGTGCAGAGCCATGTGTTGTAGAAGGAGCTGCCAGAAAGAGGGGAAAAAGAAAAGCGAAAAAAGCACGACTGGATTAAGAGATCAAATGGATGGAAAGAATGAAAGGATGGTGGATGGAAACAGATGACTTTATAACTGTCAGTAATGGGCTTGTAAAATCACAAACACACAGAAGGAGAAGAGCGATGAAGGGGATGTATCTCAGTGTCAGAGAGAAAGGATTAATTAAAGAAGGAATTAGAGGTCTGGAGCCCCCATTGAGATAAGAAGCAGCATGTGTTTTCACTCAGGTCCTCCTCTGGCTCTGAGTTTTTTTTTTTTTTTTCTTTCTTTTCCTCAGAGCAGCTGTAGGGCAGGCCTGGATTAATTAATTCCAATTTCTCTTTAATACAACTCTGTGCACTGCTGTGCACTCTGAGCTCTTCCATGTCACTTAAAGTTCATCTAGGATTTGATGAAGGACTAGGACTCGTGTATATATAATGTATATACGAGTAAAACCCGGCTGGTCTTCATTCTCCTGAGCTTGTTAATGTGCTTGATTTTATTTTATTTTTCAATATTATTAAATTACTGCTATTGCTATTAAATTCAACTCATTTTAATTGGTATTGCTCTTGCAACAATACACACTGGAGCAATGCAGCTTTACAGTAATCCGAATGTAGATCTCGATCCCTGATGAACAAGCCAAAGGTGACAGAATGAGAAAAAACGTAGTAGAAAGATTTTTTTTTTTTTATGATTACAGCAGCAGCTCTCGGGTACAAATTTATCCATTAAGTCAACTTTTATTACTGTAATGTGAGTTTATGGTTAAATTAAACAATACATCTTAAAAATAGGGATTTCGGAAACCATGCTGGTGTTGAATTTACTCATTTTGAATTTTTGATCCGCTGTATCCCGTAGGAAAAAGCCTGAACCAGATTAACAACTGCTTGGTTTTCTTTGCAGTCTCTTACAGTAAATCTATATGAAGAGTATCTTTGTTACGTTTTTGGCAGGTTCCAAATAACTAACAGACTGAATGACAGAATACTGCTGGTAAAAGTACTCATGTTTGTGGAACTAGTTTTTTTTTTTTTTTTCAGATTAGGTTTCATTTAAAAGAAAATTCTCCATCATATTTACACTATACAGCCAAAAGTATGTGCACCCTGATCATCACACACATACTGTATGTATTTGTTGAACCCTCTTGTCTTCTCATCTCTTTTCATCTCATCTCCTCTCTTCTCTTCTCATCTTATCTCATCTCATTTTGGACCGTGGCTGTGTCGGTTTGGGTTCTTTCAGCTACAAGAGCAATAGTGAGCTCAGGCACTGATGTCTGGATGTCGAGAAGCCTCCAGTTCTTCTCAAAGCTGTTCACTGAGGTTGATTTCAGTCAGAGCTCTGTGCAGGATACTTAAGAATGTTCTTCACCTCCAGCCCTCCAGCTCATTCAGAGCTTTCTGGATCTCACAGGGGCATCATCATTCTGGAACAAGTTTGGGTCTGTTAGTTCCACTGAAGGGAAATTGCAATGCTACAGTATACAGAGACATTCTACACAACTGTATAGTACATTACAAAACACAAATTGGTGTGATGTGTTAAGTGTCCATTAACTTTTGGTCATATAGTGTAATCTCATAACCACGTTGAGTCCATTTTAATTTTAAGTTAATATTCTACTTTCTAATATTGTTGTTGTTTCTATGGTAACAACTTCTACAGTGTGTTGCACGTTCTGTATAAACTAAGATAGACCGCTTTAAAAAAAAGTGTTATTATTTTACAAATTGTTGATTGTTAAGAAGTTTCTTTAACATGTATGGAAAGAGTCTCCAGTGTCACCACTTTGTAATGGTCAGAGGTAATGCAGTAACTTTAGGTTTTCCTGCATGTTCAGGACAGAAGAGTTTAGACTTTGTTTTCTTGGTGAACATGACAAAGTGTCTTATTGTCTTGAAGTCTGGTGAGGAAACGACTGTTTATAGACTGATGGCATAGTGGTTAGCACTGTCGCCTTCTACCTCCAGGGTCTGGGTTCAATTCCCGCCCCGGGTCGGTGTGCACCGTGCTTAGTGTGTTTCCTCTGGGTAATTTGGTTTCCTCACACAGTCCTCCCACATGCGGATTATTTGCCGTTCCCAAATTGCCTGTAGTGTATGAATGCGATGGACTGGCACCCCATTTAGGGTCCCTAAGTCTCCTGACATAGACTCCAGCGACCCTCCATACAGGATAAAGTGGTTTAGATGTGAGTGAATCAGTGAGCTGTAAATGGATGAACTGTATGATGTAACTGTAAATGTACACTTGTGTATTTAAGGAGGAATAGTGTTATATTCCTTCCTTATTAAATGCTGAAGAAAATAATTTCTCCAGATTAATCATGATTGTAAATGTAGTCAGACGTCAAGTCTAGGTTCGGGGCGCTAAGTTAAAAATCCACCTCTTTAGACTGAACTGCTGAAAATAGCATAAAATTTTAATATGTTTTTTTTTTAAGTGCTGAAAATCAACAGCATAAATAAGATTCAAATTTTTTGCGTGGATGAGAAACCAAGTCCGCTATGAGTCTGTTAGATATTACAGTGATGGTTTCATTAGGTATGACTGATAATATGTGCAGAAATATTATCTTAAAGATTTGCACATTGAATCTGCACATTGCATTAATAAAAGGAATTGTGAGAAAACTCTTCAGCATTCCAATCTGTTTAAGATTAAAAACATTCCTCATCACATCTGCTGTTCAGTGTATATGTACAGCTTCTTGCTTTTTAATCAAAACTTGCTGCCATACATTAAACTAATTCCTAGAATTCCTTTCATTCATGCTGTGCATCACTTAGTGGTGATGAAATGGCGCCCTCTAGTGGAAAGAGGAGGTTGGTCAATACAATCCTAGATGGTCAATAGAATCTTTGCAGCATTAGTGAGAAAGGAAATTAAATTGATGCTGAAAAAGCCCCCAAAATCATCCATAGACCTACAAAAATGTGATCTACTCACAAATCTCACACATCCCAGAAAACATTAAGTAACGATCATGTCTCGGAAAAACAAGAACCACAGGGTTAGGTCCTCACTTTCCGAGTGGGATTATTTGTACAGTTGGTGTGGTGATGTTCTCCACACAATGACTTTTACCAGAAGAAAAGGTTCTGCCTGAGTAACATCTCCTTCCAAGTAAAAAAAAATAATATAATGGGTCGCCCACATGGTTTCAGTGAACATCACAGACTTCACAGGCTTTTCTTCAGCTTGCCAAGCCAAGAACCAGACTCACAGACTGTCCTGTCTGAAAAACAGCGCTGAGAAAAAGCTGTGATGAAAAGGCCATGCTTCATTGTCTCATCGTGTTATCGTCCAAGACCAGTGAAGGAGAAAGTGCAGAACCAAAAGCCAAGGTTATGAAAAATGATTTTTAATTCAAGCTCCGCAACATCACTACAGATGCTTTCCATATGTGTGAGAAAATCCTTCAACAAACTTGTTTTAATTGTGGATTGAACCGGGAGGTTGTTAGAGAAACAATGGCCTATTGATATCTCTCTCTCTCTCTCTCTCTCTCTCTCTCATTTTTTGCCCCCTCTGCTGCCTTGCAAAACGAATTACAACTGCAAACTTTCCCATTCCGACTCTGCATTGCGCAGGAAATTCAAATCATAATGTTTGGATTTAAGAGCTTAAAGGTGAAGCTCATTTCAAGTTATTAAACAAGAAACCAGTCAGGAACCAATAAAATTGAAAAACTATTGGAAAATAATCAATAGTCTGATCAATAGGAATTAATGACATCATCTCTGAACATCACATCCCAAAGCGCCCCAAAGGGAAGGTAATAACGCCAACAATGTCACACAGTAATTTACTCAAAAACAACACTTCATGTGACCAAAACTAAATTTTAACTCACGTTTCAGACATTAAATTATCACCCTACTGTATATCAAGCAAAGAAAACAACTAAGGAGATTGATGATCTTAAGGTAAGAATTTAGGTAAGAACTGAACAACGCATTATTGAAAACCTGTAAGGATAGTGCTGGACCGTCAACTTCATGGAAGAAATTTGATCAGGAAAATCATAATGAATGAGCGTAATGAACTTAGAAACTGGGTGAAGTTGCATATGGCCAGAGCTACGTTTAATATTGAAAGTAAGAACATTTCTATATGCATACAATGTGATGAGAACTCACAGGACTAGAACTAAACAGCTGTGTGTCCATAAGAAAACCACTTGATAGTGAGGCTTCAGTTTGCTGGGGAGCAGAAAGACTTTCGAGCAATGAAAAAAGGGTCATGTGGTCTGAAGAGTCCAGATTGAGGCTGGTCGCTCTGGTGAACGCTCAGGGTAAGAAGGGAAGCACACGAAGCGATGCACCCATCATGCATAGTGTCCACTGTACAAGCCTCTGGAGACAGTGTTGCTTCGGTTGCTCAGGTCGAGACTCAGCAATGTTATGTGGCAATAAAATGAAGTCAGCTGACCACCTGAATGTACTGAATGACCAGATTATCACATCTATGGAGTTATTTTTTTTCCCCTAAGAACAAATAATTACTACTATTAAAATAACAGGATCTTCAGGATCTTGCCGAGGCTCTTTATGTACCCAGGAGGTCATCACATCCATCACATCGTCCAACTCCAGACCTATCATAGGCTCTTATGAACTTGAGAAGAAACCTTCTTTGGATGTTCTGACAGTGGTGGATCTTCATGCTCCGCTTCTGGAGTGTTAATGGAGAACTTCCTTTCATTGCTGAGAACAACTGGTGAATGATTGAGGTTTGGGATTTTTTTTTTTTTCTTTCGTTTTGAGGAATGGTATTCATTTTGAAAATGGCACGACTAGTTTTATAGAAGATAAAGCAAAAGTCTCCATGCAGAACGTCATGCACTAGTCATGTACCATTGACATTTTTACCTCTACCTGTCATGCATGTTTTTTTTTTCTGTGGTGCTATTGGTGATTGGTGGATCTATTCAAGGACTCTGATTGTGAAAGAGTGATTCTGGGGACATGAGGAAACATAAATTGGCCACAATTGTGCTACAAAATCAGAGCTAATGGCAGTTGAATGACGTATTCGAGTGTGCAGCTTTTTTGGCCAGGTATTTAATTTTTTTTGAACGTCTATTAATTAAGTTAATCAAATGAAAACTTCTTTCCCTAATCAGTAATATGAGTGAAATCTGTTTGCTCCATTACCCATGCTGTACCAATTGTAGTGTTTTTCAGAGACATTTGTGATAATCATAGTAATTATTAATGAGCCCATTAATCTCTGGTTTTCCAATCTCCATGTTCCATTTAATGGCCGCTGAGACACATTTGTTATGAAACTGCCTGGAATAAGGCACAATTTCAAACCAAATGTTTTCACCGTTTACAGAACAGCCAATTCAACACCGTGTACATTAAGCATCTCAAAGAAACCCTGGCATCCCAGAGGAAGACATTCAGGACTGGGAGATGTTTGTATCATTAAAACTGAATTCTGTTTCACAACGTGTTAAAACTACATCTGGTGTGTATGGAGAATGTCGGGTTAATAAGCTCCTCACAGAAAGAACAAAAAGTAATGTGAGAGCTATAAATAGAAGATCTAATTATCGAAAATGATCTGCTATAGTTATTAACGTCTCCATCTTTCTACAGAAGAGTTCTGAGAAGAAGAAAAAAAATCCACAGACAGCAAGGCATGGATATGTGAGCAAAACGTCTTGCGTCAATGAGTGGTTAGTATTTTAGCTGGCAAGTCAGTGTTAGTAGCCAGCGAGCTAAGATCAGAGCAGACGGCTATACAAATTAAATGCAAAGTGCGCTAGCTGACTTACTGTATATTAGCTCGCTGTGTAAAAAAAACAAGGTTTGTTATACAGTAAGTGAAATTGTTCTATTATATAGCAGGATGGTGGCTTAGTGGTTAGGACTGTCGCCTTGCACCTCCAGGGTCCGGGTTTGATTCCCGCCTTGTGGTCTGTGTGCATGGAGTTTGCATGGTCTCCTCGTGCTTGGTGGGTTTCGTCATGAAGATTAAGCTACAGTAACTGCGTTCCCAAATTGCATGTAGTTTGTGAATGTTGAGAAAAAAATGGGAATAAAGACGTTGCTCACCATCGACCTCCACAGTCCCTATTTGGACTACAGAGGTTCATGGATGGATCTATTATATCCAAAAATCACATTCAAGTGAGTTAGGCTTTTTTTGTTTGTTTTGTTTTTGTATTTAATATGTTCTCAATGTGGTTTTCCTTCCTTGGGTCACTTTTGGTATGTCCTGACCACTGCAGCCTGGGAACATCCCACAAGACCTGCAGTTTTCGAGTTGCTCTGACCCAGTTGTCTAGCCATTCCAATTTGGACCTTCTCACAGTAGCTACAGTTACTGTATCTCTTTACAGTGGCAACTGGAATTGGGTGAGATATATTAGGCAGCAAGTGAACCTTTTTTCCTGGAGTTGAAGGGATTTGAGTGATTTTGACAAGAGATGAAATTGTGATGTCTAGTGGACTGGGTCAGAGCAACTCCAGGACTGCAGCTCTTGTCGGATGTTCACGGCGGTCGGGACATACCGAAAGTCATCCAAGGAAGGAAAACCGGTAAACTGGTGACAGGGTCATGGGTGGCCAAGGCTCACTGATGCCCATGGGGAGTGAAGACTGACCCTAATAGGTTAGTGCTGGTTGTGATAGAAATGTGTCCGAACATTCAGTGCATCACTGTTATGGTGGCAAAAAGGGGGACCTGCTAAGTATTAGGCGTGTGGGCTAAAGTTAATGCTATGGCTGATCAGTGTAGATGTCAAGTGTAATAAGAAAGGAGTCTCCAGTGTTAGCACTTTGTTGCAGCCAGAGGTAAAGCTGAAACACTTTACATAACTATTTTTAAAAGGGAATTGGCATGATATAAGAGAAATAAACCACTTCAGGGACGTCTTGTCCCCAAAAGAAATCTACTTTGTTTGGAGACAGTAAGTCCACTTTTATTTCCTTATTGTATTGTGTTTCATTATTGTATGAAAGATACACTACGTGATATCCACTTAAATCTAGCTGAGGATGTATCCTAGGAGGCATGCGTGGTGAGTGCTTGAGCCTCGCTGTCCCTCCCTTCCTCTCTTCTCCTCTCCTCTCCTCTCTTCTCTTCTCTCCCCTCGCTAACATGCCATCATGTAATAGCATCTGTCCTTTCCGCAAGACCAGCTCTCTCCATAGCAACCTCATAGAAACCCGGAGAAGACGTACAGCATGGCAGCACAGGAAGCAGTGCGTGTTTGAGAGGACGCTGAGATCCAGCTCTTCCTCAAGACACGGGGGGACGGTGAGAAAGATGGACAACTCCTCCTACAACAGCGCTCTGTGAACAGGTAACTTAAGTGGATTTTTTTTTTTTTTTTTGCCCCCCAAGAGATGTTACAGGAGAACAAGACACCTCGTTCCGGGTTTCAGGAGCAGAGAAATCTAAGGTTTTCTCTTAAAGGAGAAGATCAGGGGAGGATTAAACACCTGCTCTGAGTTCTTCAGTCAAAAACCCTGAACAAAATGTGTCTTTTTTTTTTTTATTGATAGTTTCCAGGTCATGACTTTAGAACCTCTTGGGAAAGACAATGCCTGTCATCTGATGTCTAAACAGTTTATGAGATCTTACCTCAGTTTATTTGTGTGTTTTTGTCAGTGGAATCGGAGTAGATAAGGTTTAAAAATAAATCGCACCGCGCACAGGGGTGGTGGATTGGCTGTTGTCCCACCCACACACTCCCAAACTCCCACTCCATGACAGACGGTTCACGCCTCCTCTTCCCCCGCTGCTCAAAGCTCAGCATCGCTTGGCACACACACACACACACACATGCACATTGAGCAGAAGTACTGTGTAATTATGGACTCTATTATCCATTCTCCTGGTTGTTTTAATGTTTTATAAATGCGCTTCTCTTACTTAAAATAAAAAACACTTGACAGTTAATTTGACTCTAATGACACTTTATGTATTTCAGTGTTTTTTGAAAATGACACAGATTTAAAGCGACACTAAGAAAATGTGAACAAGAGGTTTTGGTTTCTTCATTTCAGACCTTACACTCATTCTCTATACCACTCATTCTGGGTCACAGGAGGCCCAGAGCCTATTCCAGGGGATTCTAGGGAACAAGGCGGGGTAGAACTTGGATGGGGTGCAAATCCATCGCACATACTCACACTCTCACTCACACACTACGGCCAAATTGGGAACGCCAGTTAGTCTAATCTGCATGTCTATAGACTGTGGGAGGAAACCAGAGTACCCAGAGGAAACCCACCAAGCACGGGGAGAACATGCAAACTCCATGCACACAGACAGATGGGAATTGAACCACTGACCCTGGAGCCTACAAAACAGAGATGGTTTACTTTAATACATTGTTCAAGATTATAATATTTATTTCCAGAATATCTATCAAGGATTCCCATGATTACTTAGCTTTGTACTGAGCTTACACCAGCTAGTAAAAAAAATCCGGTTAGTAGGAGTCAATTAAATGAATGAATAATCATCTAATATACAGCAGCAGTAAAAAGTTTGGACACCCCTTATAATAACATGGTCGTTCCTGATTTTTAGTTCTTTCTACACTGTAAAACAATGCTGAAGGCGTTTATCTAAAATACACAATAATCTCCTTTGAACAGTTGATATTGAGATGTTTCTGCTACTTCTGCTCT
>JAQMYJ010000038.1:3167331-3182917 GCA_030014305.1 Clarias laeviceps
TTTACAAACACACTCGACACAATACTGTTCTTGCAAGAACTGTTCCAGAACAGCTGACCTTCATGTCTTAAAATAACGACTGACTGTAATTATAAATTATGTAGTTATTTCTTAGTTGAAAAAAATCCAGTATTGTTCACGAATGGAGAAAATTAATCACTAAACAAAAGACATTGAATTAGAAGGTATGGCACATTTTTTGACTGGTACTGTATATTCTAAATGAACATGCTACATGCTAGCGTCATCACTGCGCGTGCTTATTAGCCGAGTGCTGTTGTTAAACTGTAGGAAAAACTGACGACCACTCTGAACGTTTTCTCCATGTAAGCTGAATTTTTTTTCCTCTTTCAATTTTCATGTTGCTAATAACTGATAACTAAAATCTAATAACGCAAATCAGGTGTAGACTGTAGATTGGATTTGGTTCAAATTCTGGGCATTGTGATTTTCCATTCGTTTGGATTTGATGTCACAAATACTTACTGTCTGATTTGCTTCAAGCAGTTATATTTCTTTTAGATTATTTAAGTAATAAAAATACTAAAAGTATATACATAATAAACATTGAAATGCGGAACTGTGACGTTAATTGTTTAAATTTCCAGTAGATTGTTTTAGATTCCAATAGGAGGCAGGATTTCCCCAACTGGACATACATTTAGGCATTTGGCAAATGCCCTTATCCAGAGCGACTTAAATTTTTATCTCATTAAACATCTAAGTAGTTGAGGGTTGAGAGCCTTGCTCAAGGCCCAACAGCGGTAACGTTGTGGTCGTGGGGTTTGAACCTGGGACCTTCCGAACCATAATCACTGAGCTACCACGTACAGTGCTGTGAAAAGATTCATTACCGCCAAGAGTGGCACAACCAGTTATTAGGTTTGTGGGGCAATTAATTTTTTTTATGTAGGGCCAGGAGAGCTCTTTTCCCTTAATAAATGAAATTATCATTTTAAAAACTGCATTTTGTATTTACTCTGGTTATCTTTGTGTAATATTAAAATTAGTTTGATGATCTTGAGTCATTTAAGTGTGACAAATATGTATAAAAACATCAGAAAGGGGGCAAATACTTTGTCACAGCACTGTAAACGCAATAGAAAAAAAAGTGATGCACTTGAAATAATTTGAGTTTGCAGAAAAAAGGAAGCGGTTTCTACTTGTGTTTTTTTTTGTTGCAAAAGCTGTGGTGTATATTTGTACATTTGTGGTTTTATCAAAATTTATTCAAAAGAGTGAATTAATCAATTGTCTTATCACCTCATTGCACCTGGAGCCCATGCCAGGAGATGGGGTACAACATGGGCAGGGTGCCAACCCATCGCAGGGCACACACACACTATGGGAACACCAGTTAGCCTAATCTGCATGACTTTGGAGAACCATTGGGAGAAACCCGGAGTACCAACCCACCAAGCACGAGGAGAACATGCAAACTCCACACACACACAGACAGACCCGAGGCGGGACTCAAACCCAGACCCTGGAGGTGCAAGGCTAACCATGTTAACCACTACACCACCATGTCCCCCCCAAGCGACCAAAACCAAATTGATTAAATTGCACCTGTATACAATTCAGGCTTTGTCCGTTCGATCAGTACATATGAGGGTCTTATAGGTTAGGAGCTAAACACTTTTAAACATGTTTATTGCGCTGTTATTGAAACATATCACTTCCATTACATAACTATCCTCTCGTTATTTCTGTCTCTTGAAAACTAACCTTGCCATGTCGAAAAAACTAAGAAAGTTACGAAGCTCTGACATTGGAGACTCTTTCTAACAACATTAAAGAACAACAATTACATCCTGCACAAGCGCTGTAGTACAGAAACAAGAACAAATACTCAGACCTGCTGACCAATCAGAATCCAGAATTCATCTGCGCTGTGATGTAATAAATATTAACCAAATTAGTGAAAACAACATATACATCAATATATACCACTAAATAGCCATGAGACAAAAAAAGGGTTTCACAGACACTGAACACTAATATACCACATTTATTCACAAACAATAACTCAAGAGCAAACACTTTATAACTTTTTCGAACAAAGAAAAGTCAACCAGATGTGTGAAATGGGACGGATAAGAACCCTAATATGCGTTTAATGCGGTCATATGAACGTTCTGAGTAATGAGCTGGCACTACACCAGGAACACGACTCTTTAAAAAGTCATGGCAGCGGTTCGGATGGAGCGGTGCGTCAGGGTTGCGTTGGAGATTAGATGGTGTGAGACAGATCGCTGGAATCTGCCCAGCACTTACGGGAAGATTTACGAGACCGGGCTGTTGGCGCAGCTAGAAGGATGACATTACGCATTATGTAAAGGTTGTAATGTGATTTATGTTAACCTGGAGATTTCACTCTAATTTATTTTTTTAGTGTGAGCAGCCGTGTGTGTGTGTGTGTGTGTGTGTGTGTGGGTGATCTACAGGTCTCCCCTTAAGGATCAGCGCCCCCTGCTGGATCTCAGTCACTGCCTTTTTGAAAATTGTAATATAGTATATTGCACTGTTAAATAATCTTATCACTTAATTTGACATAATATGTTGCTTTATAAGTCAAAATGAATGCTTAAGATGCTTTCGCATTTAATCCTCTATTTAAAAAAAATAAGCTGCCGTTGATTTTTAAATCTACTGTGAAAGAAGCCATGCACAATTTATCTTAGACTGAGTCTTGTGTGATCCTTTTGTCCTGTCTGGTTTTGCATCACTATGAGTGGATAGAATCCCACAACCCAGCACAGTGTTTTGTTTTGTTTTTACCCAGGGTGTGTTGGCGTCATGGCCGGGCCCGAGCTCCAGTGGAAGTGGATCGAGCTCCATGACCTGGTGTCACTGCGTGCTGTCGAGAAGAAGGTTCACACCACAGCTGGTTCTGCTGTCAGGCCGAGGCAGTGGAGACTCCACAGTCGTCCCCGAGCGCAACACTCTCGACTGGACGAGCACAAGCTGCATTACGCCGCCTGGGACGGACGCGTGGAGCATGTAAAGGCCCTGGTAGATGGCGGAGTCCCTGCTACCTGCCCGTGAGTCGTCTATGGACTTTAAGTTTGTGGTACAGTGGAAAACATGGTGATGTTCAGGGTTGCCATGTCTGTGTGCCCCAAAAAAATAAGTCACATTTGTCCAGTACAAAGAGAATATTCTGATATTTGTTGTCTGTAGTGATTCTAAATTCATGATAAACTTTGTTAAATACAGAGTAATGCTTACGAATAACATGATACGAAACATGTAAATAAGGAATTGTATAGTTATTTGGCTTTTAAACATTTATGTAATCTATTTCAAATTCAAACCCACACACACCCACACACACCCGCACAGAACAGAGAATCACAGCAACACTGGAAACACATAACTGTCTGCTTATTTACCAAAGGCTTGTCATCTAGATATGCAGTGAAATCTTGCTTTTTGGACTCTTTATTATTTATTTTAAATCATTTATAGGTTTTGGAATCAACACAAACATTCTGTACGAATGTAGGCACAGTGGCTTAGCGATTAGCACTGTCGGCTTGGTTCGAGTCCCGTCTCGGGTCTGTGTGGGTGGAATTGGTATGTTCTCCCCGTGCTTGGTGCGTTTCCTCTGTGTACTCCGGTTTCCTCCCACAGGCCAAAGACATGTATGTTAGGCTAATTGGTGTTCCCAAATTGCCTGACAATCGGCCGTCGATCCAACCCCTTAAGTAACTGCCATAGAAACGACGGATATACCTCCAGGGTGGGGAGTATCCGTTGTCCAATGCAGACGTCTTAAGCCACGCCTCCTTCCATCATATTTGCTCCCAGAGAGACAGACTTTCATGTTTTTTTATATATATATATATATATATATATATATATATATATATTTACTATACCATTTTATATTTTATATTTTGTATTGTGTAATTTAATTCAATTTTATATAAAGAAATGTTGAGTGGCTCATGCACGACTTTTGCCCAGTACTGTATAGATACCCAAAAATAAAGCAAATAAATACTCAGATTGTTTAAAAGTGATGCATATGATTAAAGCATGAAAAAAAAAATAATACAGTTAAGGACTACATTATAAGACAATAATGTATAAGTTAAGCCTTTATTTGTTACATATACATTACTGCACAGTGAAATTCTTTGTTCAAACATCCCAGTGTAGCTGAGGTCCACCATGATACGGCACTACTTGAGCACATAGGGTTAGGAGCCTTACTCAAAGGCCCAACACTGGCAACCTGGTGGAGCTTGGGCTTGAACCACCAACCTTCCAGTCAGTAACTCAGAGCCTTAACTCTCTACGCTATTACTGCGCCTAACAAATAACAGTTCCTTTGGTTCATTGACACAATCCAGAAATTTATTCTGATAATCTTGACATCAAACTCAGTTACCAAACTGATTTTTCAAGTGAAAGGTAAGTTATGTAACTGAAAAGGAAAACAGGAAAAAGTCCCAGGATGGAACCTTGAGAACAGGTGATTTCCCAATGTTTTAATGAACGACTCCACAAATCCACCAAAGAATTTTCTCTTAGTTTGCAGATTCATTAATTAAGTTTTTTTTGTAACGACACACATAATCATTTTGTGTTCCAGAGATCCTCGCGGCTGGACGGTCGTCCATCATGCTGCTTTCAGAGGACACCTCACACTGCTCAGGTTCTTGCTTCACTCCAGCCATATGGATGTGAACTGCCCGGATTTATTTGGCTGCACCCCCTTGCACCGCTCCTGCATGGGGGGCAACAAAGATGCCACCGAGTACCTCCTCCAGAAGGGCGCATCCCACGAGGCGCGCTCCTGTTGTGGTCAAACACCCCTCCACCTGGCTGCAGCTGGGGGACACCTGGGCACGGCGCGCACGCTGTTACAACACCTGGCATCACCTGACATTCTGGACTCGCGCAGGTGGACGCCACTGCACTGGGCCGTATTTGGAGGATGGGGCGACATGGCCGAGCTGCTGCTGGATAACGGGGCAGAACTGGAAGGACCAAGCGGAGTGGGCACGAGTCCCCTGCAGCTGGCTGTGATGGTCGGCAACGAAGCGGCCGTCAGGCTCCTGCTTCTCCGAGGAGCCGATGCCAACCTCCGAGGTGCGAGCGGCCGAACGGCACTGCATCTGTGCGCCTGCTCCGCTGAGAAGAAGGTGATTTCGGGAGTGGATTTAGAAAAATAATAATGCCCCCCCCTATGTAGTCAGTTGGAACAACACTAACTATTTCTAATTCTAATAAGGCCATTATTATGCTTAGCTTTCTTATGAAGCTGCATGAGTAGTAGTTAAGGAATGCAATTTAGCTGTCTTTAGCTAGTGATTTAGACTTGGATGTGATTGGGAATGCTGTGAAAAAAGGTTAAAACTCAAAGAATCATGGCACCATGTTAGGTGGAGACCAGAACAAAACAAATTGTTGTATAAATGAAAAAAGTAACTAATTTTTCACTACTTAAATTTTTGGTAAACATTGTTTAAAAAAGTGAAAGACTATGGTTTCATAGTGCTAAAAAAAAACAACACACAAAAAGTGAGTCCACTTCGCTTACCAGCTTTCTATTTGTACTCAAACTGACACTGCCAAGTACAGAGTGTACAGTCGAGGTGTCTTTGGCCTTTGGCTTTCACTACGCTCTCAGTGCATCAAGCCAAGTGCACACAGAGCAACAGATGGTATTTGCACTGGTGAATCATGAGGCAATGTTCCCATCTCCTTAGCACCATTTCATCTGTCCACTTTTCTTCATCAACCATTTTTCTATTTCTTCTCTCCATGTTCTCCTCCTCTTATTCAGATCCTGCAGCACCTGCTAGCCGCTGGGGCCAAGGTGTGCATGAGGGACAGGGACCAGGCCGCTCCGCTGCACCTGGCTGCCCTCAGTGGCTCCAGAGCTGTTCTCCACCTCCTCATCCTGAATGGCGCTGGGCTCGAGGACAGGGACAACCTTCACATGACCCCGCTGCATTACTCTACACTGAAGGACAACGTTGAAGCTGCGAAGCTTCTGCTGCATTATGGAGCGGATGTAGATGCCACTGAGAGGCTGGGCCGGACCCCGCTGCACCTGGCTACAGAACGGGGACACTGCAAGGTGGTGTTGTCTTTCACGACTCACCTTGCAGGCTTTAGACTACACTGTCTTTGGCACTATGAATCAAAATACTTCACTCCATTGTCTTATTTTATAGATTCAGTATAAAGTAATCACTAATGGTTTAAAGGCTAAGGTTGTTTTTTGGTGTTTTACTTCTCCAAAATGACCTAAACAGTTAAATCAGTGCAAAACCAACAAATGACCAGGGCATATGCTGCCACGTTTTTCCAGCTTAATGCAAATGCTAGAACTGCCAAGACATATGGCGATGTTTTTATGAGTTAAAAAGTAATGAAAGTCACCAATAATTAGTAATAAACCAGTGTGAGAAGAAAGAATAAGCATTGGAATGTAAGGGCACTGGGGCCTCGCACCACCAGGGTCAAGGGTTTGATTCCCACCTTGGGTCCATGTGCCAGGAGTTTGCACATTCTCCACATATCCAGGTACTCTGGTTTCCTCCCTCAGTCCAAAGACATGCAGAAATAGTGTTCCTAAATTGCCCATAGTGTGTCTCCCTGGTACCCTGTACACAGGATAAGGAGTATAAAAGTAATTTAAAATGGGGAGTCTCTGATCAGGAAAGGAAGGTTAGACAGGTAATTAGACAGGTAATGTTCAAACATGGTAGTGTCACAAATTATCGAGCAAAATGGCAAAATCCTAAGACCAAGCAAAGACTTACTCAGTATACTGCTGGAGATGTAGGGCATGAGGTGTCGTACACCCTGAACGGCTGCCAATCCATTGCAAGGCATACACACATTTACTTCATTCACACACTACAGACAACTTGAGACTGCCAGTTTGCCTAATCTGCATGTTGCTAACTTCAGCCGTTTTGGAGAGATGATTTAGTATGTGCGCCAAAAATGGCCATTTTTCTTTAAACCCCAGCCACTGCTGGTCCCAAGCCCCGATAAAATAGTAGGGTTGTGTCAGGAAGACCCTGTGGCGACACCTTGCCGGGAGCAGCCGAATACCATCAACAACAACAACAACATTGTCTCACTTCAAACAATAAAATGCAAATCAAACAAATTAAAACAAATAAAAATGCAAATGATTCATATTTCTTCATAAGTATTGATACTAACATTGGTCTTAGCTTCTAGTAGCATATGATCTGTAAAAATTTTTGCTTAAATTAAAGCATTTCATGCAAAATTAAGGATGTTTTTCCAAAAAAAAAGATCTGTAGTGTCCGTAACCATGTCAAATTTATGTTGCAATATCTTAACAATTTTGCATTTTAGAATAATACAGAGGTTTATGTATTTTCATGTAAAATCTAAATTGGCCGAGTTTCATCCGAATGACAATTAATATAATTGAAATTCAATTCAAAAATGTTATGGACACGATGTCCATAAAAGGACATAAAATTGTATTTAGCAAATGTGTTTCTTTCTATCTGATAAAAATGTAAATGTGTATGCATATTTACAAAAAAATAACAAAAAAAAAAAACAAAGCATGGATTGGGAGATAAGAAGCATTGAGTATTGTTAAAAATGGTGTTGAATGATCATTTTTCACCTAGGTGAGACACTTTTTAGCATTGACTCCATGTTTTAGCGGTTAGCGTATGCACTTATATCTGTATCTATACTTTCTTTATTCAACAGGTTCTGAGTGTTTTGCTTGAGAGCGGTGCGGATCCCTCCATCAAGACACAATGGAGGGAGACGGCAGAAGACATGGCAAGGACACACAACCGGTACGAATCGCTTAAATTGCTCCAGGAACACCGGAAACCTCTAATGCGATCTCAGACTTTACGCCGTACAGTTACTGAGAGCGTCTGGTAGAAAACAAAACAAAGAAGATCAACCTGGACCCCAGAGCACTGAGATCCTGTGTGAGACTGGGCTGGTTTTGTTGTGGTGAATTTAACTGTTGTGTTTAAGCCATTTTATTGAAAAATATATAATAAAATAATAATCTATTGTTTATTGTACTTATGTGAAATAAAAATAGCTATATATTGTGCAACAGGTTTCATATTATGACGGTTCTGAAAGTGTGACAGAACAAAATGTCCGCCATAATAACTGATGCTGTTCCTGTAATTGTTATACTATACTACCGTACTAAATAGTATGCACTGGATATCACGATACTGTGCGCTCTCTGCGTACTATTTAGTACGGTAGTGTGCGTAATGGCGTCAGCGCGGATGGATACCAAGTCTTACGCAAGGTGGTACGGTCAAACCCGAGAGCTAGCGTGTTCCTGGAATCTACGTCATGGGAACTTCCGTTTTAAAACATGACAAGAAATATGGTTGGAAAAAATGCCATGTAATTGTTTTAAACGATACATAAAATTACAAGAAGCGAGAGAACACTGTAATATTGGTGTAAAATCTATTAGTTTCCCATAAAGTAAGAAGAAAACGGTAACTATTTGTCGCGGAAGTATATCTACCCAGGGCGGGGCTTCGTCTGTTACGCGTGAGGATACGTCGCGCTCGCGCGTCACGCTTCCGCCCTCACGCGAGCAAGCTCGTTCTTTTGTATTTTTCGGTGACCGGGACTCGCGTTACGTACTTCGATGGAGGCGACGATGGCTACCACCGCGCCGGTCCCTGCCGCGTCCAACAGCAGCACCACCACCACTACCGCCGCCACCACCACCAACGAGGGCATTCTTATAGGAGATAAGGTGTATTCCGAAGTCTCCCTCACTATAGATAACTCGCTAATCCCGGAGGAGAAACTCTCCCCGACGCCGTCCATGCTCGACGGCCTGGACCTTCACACCGAAACCGACCTCCGTATCCTCGGCTGCGAGCTCATACAATCCGCCGGGATACTCCTACGTTTACCACAGGTATGTTCATACTTCTCAAAGTGTGCTCAACATTTTCCCCAATATGTCGGCTAATCTTCATTGCTTAGCCGCAACACTTCTACAATCTCACCCGTTTTCCGGCAAGTCTACGGTTTCTGATTGGTGTTTCGACACTTCAGTCATCTGGAGCAGCCAATCACAACAGCGAGGAAGCCATGTAGAAGGCGGGACTTGTCCGAATACCGGTGTGCGCGCACCTAACAAGCTAGCAATTAGCTTAAAATATAATTGATTGCAAATCCACCAGGTTTAAAAGATTTTATAAAGTCTTAACAAGGCTTTAACAGGAAGTTTCAACGTTTGTCTTAAGTAATTCACTGAGAATGAATGGCTTTGGTGAATGTTAACCGGCTAGCCATGTACCTGACTAGACAAAAAAAACAAAATGGCGGACGTTGTGGTTGAGGAGAAATGAATTTGGGTTGTGTGTTTTTGTTCTATGTTACAGGTGGCAATGGCAACCGGGCAAGTGCTGTTTCATCGGTTTTTTTACTCGAAGTCGTTTGTGAAACACAGTTTTGAGGTAAGGAGTGATTTTCTTGTTAATATTCTTCTTGTTCTTTAGCTAAATTAGGCCGTGAGCGCGCGCGCCTGCGCGCACCCTTGCGCGTAACCACTACGTTCAATATGGCGGCCATGGTTCAAATCCTGACCTACTGTTTAAACGAGTTAGTCCAGTTTTTTTTTATAATAATTAAGTGTGGCCAGAGTTGATTTATTATTAGCGTTATTCACTTATGGTAATTTAATTAAAGTTAACATTAGTGTTCATATAATTTAACACTGCTGTGTTTAGGTGTTTTATAGGGCTGGGCGTCACCTTTATCACGATACCTCAGTACTGATTCGATTAAAATTGCGATTCTAAAAGTATCACGATTTTATGAGTATTCCTGCTCGATATTATTTTACCCACGTTTTATTACACATTTAACCCCTTAAAATTGTAATTGATTTATTTATTGTAGCTCATTCCTTATAATTCTCATTTAAAAGCCAAGCACAGCATTTAAACTATACAAATACAGGAGTTTAGCATTTAACAGACGAGCATGTATCGTTATTAGGTCATCCACTATAATTATTACGTCTAACAGACTTCGACAAATAATTCACTGTAAAAAGAGCACCCCACCTGCAGGATTTTAACGAAACGGTAACGTTTTACCTGCTCAAACGCTTCCAGAGTATCAAAACTACACTTGACAATGATCGTGAGAGTTGTGGGGGCGCTTGTGTCTTCTAACACACATGATTTTCGACTGTTAAGCGCTTGCAGTGTTTTGAGACGTTGTGTGTAACGAGTGGGTTTGAGACTAGTTTGCTCAGTTAGGAGAAAACAGCAGATCAGAGGCTTTTAACAGGCATGATTTTTGATAAAATATAAATAAAATTTTGATAAAATAAAAATGCGGTTCTGTTGAGCTACTCAGAAGCTTCTGAGCTTGATACAGAATTGTTTTTATCTGAGGCTAATCAAACTGAACCAGACGATGCCGTCACTTGGTCGATCGAGCGGTTCATTTCTAATATAATTGTAAAAATTGTTTTTAATGAATCAATTTCGGAGTCAGTGTGGCGGTAAAAGAATCACGATACACAAATGAACCGTTTTTGTTTTTTTTCCCCATCCCTAATTTCTAGTTATTTAATCCCTCTCCTTAAATTTTATTTGCTAAAAAAAACTTAAATGAACTCAGGTTTTATATCATGTCCTACCAGTGTGATGCTCACAGTCTATTATTGCCTCACTTTTTCCCCATGTACAGATTGTCGCCATGGCCTGTATCAATCTGGCCTCAAAGATCGAAGAAGCCCCACGTCGAATAAGGGACGTGATCAATGTCTTTCATCATTTGAGGCAGATTAGAGGAAAAAGGTAAGCATCCAGTTGCTCTCTCACTAACTTCCTGTGCATCTTTTCTTTTTTTTTCTTTTTTTGTGCAAAATGCTTCACTTCAACAGAATTGTCTTTAACAATTATCAAGTATCATCATCACTTTACATAAGAGAACAAGGTATATTTATTTTAAATCTGCTAACTGTGATTAGTCTCTGTGCTGTTTAACATGTTGACTCGAGTGCCATTTTGTTTGCTTTTTTGTACTCTGAACCTAATTTTAAGGCTTTTCAGTTTCTTCATCTGTCATAAATGGTAGTAAGAGCGAGATAATCGTCTGCTTACCTGCACAAGTGAAATTAAAAAAAGTAAAAAAATAAAATAAAAAAATATCCTGACCATTTAGAGTCGTAACATTTTACTTGAGCATTAATGAATATTTTGGATTGGTAGTGGGATTGGGAGTGATAGGGCTGTTCAGCTGAATAAAGACTGTGGTATTAACTTGAATTCTCTTTTCCCTTGCAACCAACTAACAGCGACCAGCTACATTTACCAAAGCCTGGGTGATGTGGAATGGTACGTAGAGCTGAAGCAGTCGGCATGGCAACAGTGCGAGTGAGGCGTGGCTCTCCCCCCGCTCCCCTGGGAGGCGCCAGTGCTCTGAACGCGCTCGCTGGGAGACTCGGGGACCACGAAAGGTTGGCCGCTGGTCCCGCAGCGTCTGGCTCACTCCTGTAGCTCAGTTTAAGCTTGTGGTCTCTAACGCAGGTGATGATGCTAAGTTTTGTGGCACCGAGACAGACACAGAGTAACACCTCAGGCATCACAGCTTTCACAAGGGAAAAAAAAACACACCTTAGGTTAGGGACTTTCATTCAAAGGTCCTAGCAGTAGATTAAAATGTGCAGCACCATCTCAGCTTCTAAGTTCTATGAAGTTAGTGCACTGAAGGTCCTGAAAGAGATGTAAATTAAAATTAGCAGCACCATCTCAGCTTCTAAGTTCTATGAAGTTAGTGCACCGAAAGGTCCTGAAAGAGATGTAGATTAAAATGTGCAGCACCATCTGAGCATTTAAGTTCATACAAGTTAGTGCCTCCACTTTAATCATATCCTTTTTTTTTTTTTTTTCCTTTTTTAGTTTATAGTAAATTCCAGTGCATCCACACAGAGCTTAACATCATTAACACTATTAGTTCATTTAAAATACATCATGCTGTTTGAGTACACTTTAATTATAGTAAAAATAGTGTTGTTAATACTATTAATAAAAATTACTGTTTGTAACAGCAGTAATAAAATAGCTATAGTAGTTGTTACCTTTTAGTAATGGCATCCTTTCTGAAACTTGCATTTAATCCAAAGTTACACCTGCACTTTTATTTTTCTAGAATGAAGTGAAGATTGCTTATAAATCTCATATTTTTAAACTGCTTGCTTTTGTTTCCTTCTGGAGTGGAAGTTGTATTTTGTATCTACCGCTTCACTTTCATCAGTGTTTTAGCACCAGGTGTGATTTGTGTGAAAGACATTAGGTGCTGATTGGATTTGTATTGCGATTGTTTCAGTATCAGGATTTTATAGATTACAATTTTTACGAATGTGTTATTATGCTAAAAAAAATTTGTTCTCGGCACATAATTCGCTCCTACCACACAGGATACTGTGCTGCCTGGCGATTTGTGAATCGTTTAGAGTGTAGGATTATAAAGGAACTACATCATATTTCCACCTCAAATGCAGACATGTACAAATTTAAATTTATTTAAATTAGTTTTTGGAGTCACTGTGGTGATGCATGAATTGCTGCACACGGGAATTGGCGATACGTAACTGAAATGATTTTCTCCTTCTATACATGCTAGGCCCGTTTAACCAATTCTCTCTCTCTCTCTCACACACACACACATGCATATTTACATATACATATATAGCTTTTTGTCCTGCATGTTAGTTTTGTCACTTATCATTCTTCTCTCTTGTTAGGATTCTTCAGGGTTTGTTTAGACTCAAGTGATGCTTTAACTCCTGTTCATTGTTACAAGTGTTTTATCTCTCGGGACACTTTGGAGTTATTTTCCACATGTTAGAAAAATGCTGAAAATGGCTCCTGGTCCTTTCATTCAATGCGCTGGAATTATGTTGAAGTGATTTTTTTTTTTTTCTTTACACTGCTGTTACAGGGACTCAGAGGTGTGCTGTTTATTTTATTTTTTTGTTAAAGCTGTGATGTAAGAGGAAATCTGTGTCTTAGCCTGTGCGTCACGGTCACTTGTGGTAGGACTAACAGGCTTCTACTGAAATTACAGGACTCAAAACAAAAAAAAAGGGAAATGGGCCTGTTGCCTTTAGTTGGTTGGAAAAGGGAAAAAGTAGCTTTTATTTTTGCTTTGTCTAAACTGAAACAAACAAAAAGGCACTCTTTATTTTGTTTTTGTTTATTTATTTATATATACATATTTTTTGAGACATAATTGGGTTGGGGGAAAACAACCGTATTTTCATTCCTTTATGAATCAGGAGTGCGAGCCCATTGATACTTGATCAGAACTACATAAACACGAAAAACCAGGTGATCAAAGCTGAGCGACGTGTGCTGAAGGAGCTGGGTTTCTGCGTCCACGTCAAGCATCCGCACAAGGTGAGCCAACATCTCTCTCACACAAACACAATGCGTTCTAATACACTTATCAGTAGTCAGTCCAATAACAGGAAGTGTCGCTTTGACGTCTCTACACTCAAGAACTTTTAAACAAAGCAGACGGCAGTGCATGTGCCCACATTCCCCACACTGACGTAAATCAGGCCAGGATCTGATGCACGTGTGGTCGGCACACCTGTGCCTTCTGTAACCGCTCCTCGCTTTGCAGTAACCCGTGCCGTCTGTCTTCCTGCTTCTTTTAGATCATCGTCATGTACCTGCAGGTCCTCGAGTGCGAGAAGAATCAAACGCTGGTCCAGACAGCTTGGTGAGTGTCTACAAACACACTCTTTTTAGGAGCTCTTTGTCTTTAGTCAGCACTGAACTTATTTGTTTTTGCTCTGTACTTATTTTATTTTTTATTTTTTTGCTTTCTTTTTCCTTTTTCTTTCCTATACCTGATGATGGAATTAATTTTATCTTCACTCATTTAACACATCACTTTTTTTTTTCTTTTTTTCCAAATTTGTTTCCCCAATATTTGTCTCTGTAATTTCATAAAAAATCGCTCAAACGGAGATCTCAGTTTAACTTTGTCCTTTCTCTCTACTCTTTGATTAAAGGGTAGTCCATGATGGTAAGTGTCATAAAGAACCTCTGAACTCTGCTCCTACAACCACATGATCCCAGGAATCTGCCCCCCCACATTGGCTGCCCGTCTCGAGAGACGGCCAATCCAGTGAGAGCTCTCTGCCCGAGAATCACTGAAGGGGCCTTTTCCATCTGGCAGCATCACCTTGTTTTCTTGGGGGTTGTCCAAAAGGATTTGTATTTTTGTTGTTTTTGCTGCAAGATTTTTATTATTTTTTTTGCTCCCTTTTATTTATTAGAAATTCCACATTTATAACTGAAGTTTACCAGCTAAGCAAGTAGGTATTGAAAAAAAGTTTTTTTTTTTTTTTTGTAGTAAGGTTTTTTTTTTTTGGTAGGTTAATGTACATATGTATTGTGTGTGTGTTCACACTGATGTGGTTTCTAGAAATGTCTTCCAGGAATCATCCTGCTCCGAGGGATCAGTTTCCCTTTTCCCCTCATCGCGTCTTAACGTCCAATAAACATAATGGAGAAAACCCACCCTGAACAACTTTGTGTATTTTACCATTAACATCTTTATCGGTTTCCAGAGAGGCTTTAATCTATCCTATTTTTCATCTATACACTTTTTTTTTTTGCCCCCCCCCCCCCCCCCCCCAATAATCTCATAGATATCTAACAAGCAAGTCGAGTCTGTCACAGTGTGTAGCTGCAATGCATTCTGGGCCTTTGAGTTAATAGATCTCAATCGGAAACCAATATCATTCCTCATTTGAACACATTCATAACAAGGATGAGCTTCAGGGTGGAGTTTTCATTTAAATACAGGTAGTCCCCGACTTCTGTTCCAGGATCACGTTCGTAAGTCTGGTTTGTTCTTAACTTGGACAAAGTGAGTCTTAATATGCCTTTGACACGATTATACATTGTGTACAGCATACCAATCCACTTGACTAAATCTCTGTCCCCTTTTCCACACACTGCCATCATGTGGCCAAAAAAAAACCCCACCAGTTTGGAAAAGTGTCGTCTCTGCGTCTTTAAATCGCGAGAGGACTCTCGAGATTTTTGTCTCGGAGCTGTTTTCCACTGTATTGGAATGTGAACTCAAGAAATTAGGATTATTCACCATCAGAAACCATTTTCTTTCATGTGCACTGCAGTGTCTATTTATTTATTGTTGTACATGCATGCTTCTTCCGTGATTGAACCAGACGTAGAACCGCGGTCCGTTCATATCTGCGGAAATTCTTACCTTGAATGTCAATAAGTCGAGGACTACCTGTATAAAAACCTTGGAGGTGTGTTTATTTTTTGACGTAATTACTTCACCGGTCGTTTCTGATGTTTGCAAGCAGATTCCAAGGATAAAATCAGTCACACACCATATAGTGTGACAGTTTTTTCCAGTTTTGTGGTCTGTTCCTTTGACTAAGTGGCCTCTGCTGTGCTCTTGGCTTCTGTCTCCATCCGGCACACGCTGTCCCGTCGCATGATATCATCAGCAGGTTTTTCTTTGGTGGGGGGGGGGGGGGGGGGGGGGGGGGGGGGGG
>JAQMYJ010000038.1:3203066-3217528 GCA_030014305.1 Clarias laeviceps
TTAGTATTATTTTATTATTGTTCATTTTTTTCATTAGTATTATTTTATTATTGTTCATTTCTCTCATTAGTATTATTAATTTGAGCCTTTTTTTAAACTTGTGATTTATATGCTTTATTTATATTCTTTATATTTTGGCCAAAACATGGTATTGGTGCTAAAAAGTGTCTCACCTAGGTCTTGTATTAAATTGTAACTTTTTTAAATTAAAATCTTCCAATTGTCTTAATTGTCATTCAGATGAAACTTGGCCAGTTTAGATTTCACATGAAAAGACAAAAAACGGAAAAAGTGTATTATTCTAAAATGCTAAATTGTTAAGATATTGCGACATGAATTTGACATGGTTACGGACACTACAGATTTTTTGCTTTTTAAACTTTTACCAAAAACCAATTTAAGCAACAATTTTCACAGTTCATATGTTTCTAGAAGCTTCCACCAATGTTAGTATCAATACTCAGTAAAGAAATATGAATAATTTGGATTTTAAATGATTATTATTTGTAGTGAGACAGTATAAGGCATGAAAAATTGGCATTTTTGGGGCCACATATAAAATCATCTCTCCAAAGCAGCTGAAGTTAGCAACTTGAAATGTTCACGGCAGCGAGATCGGTCACTTCCATGTTGCATAAACTTCAGAAGTAGCTTCTTTGGCCACACAGATTTTCCATATTATATGTATGACATAAAAAATTTATTTAATCAGCACCAATACTGTGTTTTGTAATCTTTAGCCAGCTCCCTCATTAGCCTGTATAAACTGACTGTATGTAAGATCTACATTGTGCAATCACATCTGCAACCTGTCTTTGTGTTACTGTCTCTACTGGACAGTGAATGACAAGCGGGCATCAAGCTGGCAAACCCGACCTTTTAAGTAACTGACATAAAAATGACGGATATATAAATACGGACCAAAATACAAAAAAAAAAAATCTATCAATCAATCGATCTTTATTGTTCTGAGGTAGGAAACGGTTGAACCACAAAGCTACGATCATATCAGCACCTCGCTGTTAGAGGCAGGATTGCTGGGCGCGAGTGACCTCACGACCTGTGCAGTGCTGGCGAGGTCTCACTGTCCCTGTGTGTGAAGAAGCTCCTGCTGTCTTCAGATAAGACATTGACCCTTAACCCTTACTGCCTGCCTGAGATGACTTTACAGGACAACGAGGTTGATATTAATGAGCTTTGTATGTGGGAGGGGCATACACTATGTGTGTGTGTGTGTGTGTGTTTGTGCAAGACTGTGGATCGAGCTTCTCCCAGAGCTCCTGAGATGACGTGTGAGCGCCTCCTGTTGTTCATCTTTAAACTTAATTAAATTTAATAACCTCATTTACCTTCCTGCTACGTTAAGAGCCAGCGTTACGCCTCACCTTTGACCTTTCCTCCTCTAGTCTCATCCTGAACGCGTGCTCCGTCTTCTGCCTCTCGTCTCTCTGAGCGTCTTTCAGCGCCTCCCTGAGGACACAGGAGAATCGCAGGACATGACCACCAAGCACTCGGGGTACTTTCACGTGTGTGTGTGTGTGTGTGTGTGTGTGTGTGGTATCGATTTCAATCCATAACAATTATCACACAGGAATGTCTTTAAAAATGGATGAAACGTCCCGAGCGTGTGTTTGATTTGCAGCGTTCAAAGGCACTAGCATGCTACGACACGGGCCGTTTCAAAGTCGCGGCATCGGTCGGCTGGTTAATATCGTACGCCAGAGCGCGGAGGGAGAGTATTAATATCGCTTGGACCCCCAAAAAAGCCACACACACACACACACTCACACACACCGTGCCGCCTTACACACACACAAATTTAGTACAAAGTACAAAGACTTCAAAGGCCTCTCTGAAGAGCTGCACAGATACGAAACATTTGCATACGTGAACACTTTGAAGTCACGGCCCATAAAGAGAGGCGCCAATATTTGTTTTCATATCCAAAGCTAGCGTTAGCGCTGACTTGAATACGCCAGCTAATCTCAAGCGTGTGTGTGAGGGGGTGAGTGAGTGAGTGAAAACCGTCCAGCTTATGTATATGACATACATGAAAAAAACAAAAAACAAAGCAGAGAATAAAGCTTTGTAGTATTTGATGTGAAGAATGGCCTGGTCAATGTGTGTGTGTGTGTGTGTGTGTGCTATGCTACAGCACGTGGCATGCACATAACTCGTGCTCCTCCTGCGCTAATCCTGCTCCGTTCCCCGGGGTTTTCCCCTGTCTACCCACAATCCTGTGCGCCTTTGTATCCGCCTGTCGTCTCGCGGCTTAGGAATGGCTCACACGCAGGACGGGCGTGGCGGTCGCAAACAAACAATGCTTCCAGATGTTTCTGCCTCTTGTTCTCGCTCTGGTCTTTAGAGGAGGCAGCTGCTGAGTTCATGCGCTCGCTCTGGGATCATCCAGCGGGGGGCCCCGCGACACCGAGCCTCAGTTTTACAGCACATTCCTGTTTCGACTTAAGCATTCCACTCCCCACACACACACACACACACACACACACACACAAAGTGAGAAATATGCAGTAGCCAGGTTGCCTTGCGTGGTAAAGATTCCCTGAGTATAAATAGCTCTGCGAACCCGGAATAGTCTTACGCTAATTAAACAGCGTGCGTAATATTCACGCATCACATGCTCCGCGTGAACTCTGAATCATTCCTCGGAGCCAGAAATAGGTAACGTCTCATCAGAGAACAATACGTCAAACCGCGCAGCGTGAAGAGTCGTGATTTCAGAGGAAACCGACGGATGACGCCGTGTCCTCAAGGCAAAACACGACGTCATAGCAACCTGGTGTTTTAATTTAAGTTAATAATAAACCCTGAACCAAATACAAGATTATTACACCTACACATGATTCCACCTAGGATTTGGGTTTCTTTTGTGCCATGAAGCCTCAGGATGTGTGCCGTGGTGTCTGGCACCAGGACACTGGCAGCGGATCGGATTTGATAGTCCCGCTTTGCCCATGTGTGCTTGATCGGATTGGGATCTGGTGAGTTTGTGGGCGGAGTCGGTGGCCTTGGAGACCAGTGTGCAGTGATGGACTGGGTGTTCCGGTGCCTTTTTTCATCAATTTTTGCTGATCCATGTATTACAAGACACATTTTACTATTTTAAAGCCATTCAAAAAAAAAAAAAAAAAAAAAACCAGTCCTTAAAATGAGCAAAGAAAAAAAAAAGAGTAAATTATGCCTATAGTTTTAATAATCTTTGGTTTTGGTTTGGTTTATTGTAACCCTATAATAAGAAATCATAGATATAAATAACTGTGACTGGTTTCACCTGCTAAGATGTTTTTGTTAGTTTTTTGCAGGATAGTGTTTGAAACCTCATAGATCACAACAAGTTACATACGTTAAAGTTATGCTAAGCCTTTATTTATCACATACACGTTACTGCACAGTGAAATTCCTTCTTCGCATATCCCAGTGTAACTGAGGGTCAAAGTGCAGGGTTAAGGGACTCCAGAGTTCCAGAGGCCCGACAGTGGCAACCTGGTGGAGCTGGGGCTCGAACCGCCGACCTTCTGATCAGTAACCTTAGTAACCTAGGTGTATTTTATTGGGATAAATATGATATATAATATATATATATATATATATATATATATATATATATAATAAGAATAACATAATGCAATGTTTTAAATTTAGAGCTAAATTGAACATCGTACAGGTTTAATCTCTAACATCAGAGTGACATCACAGAGCTTGTTCCCATGACCAGCCTCGCTTTCTACCATCTCTATCGTAAAGTTAATACATGAATGAATATTTAAATTAATAAATAAATAAATCAACAAAACAGATCATCATGTTATGAAGAATCCACAGTTCATAAAATCTCTTCAGGCAAAAAAAGAACAAACTAATAAAATAAATAAAAAATAAAAGTTACACCTCGAAATGTGATTTGTGAGCACTGGGTATCGTGTGTGTGTGTGTGTGTGTGTGTGTGTGTGTCTTGAGTTTTCTTTGACCTCTGACCTAAACTAACCCATGTTAATTTTTTCTGTGTATAAAGTCTGAGCACATTGATAGTCTTAAAAGTCTTAAAAAGTTTTTGTGTGTTTGAGGGAGACAGAGACAGAGAGAGAGACAGAGAGAGAGACAGAGAGAGAGAGTGTGTGTTTATCAGACTCTCGCTCGAGTATAAGACCTGCACACACACACACCCAACAAATTCTTATTTATTCACCCCTACTGTATATTCAGCCTGTGTATCTCTCACTCTTTATCTCTCCCTGTCTTTCTGCACTCGTCATTGCTTCACCCTCGTTCTCTCTCTCTTTGTCTCTCTCTTTGTGTCTCTGCGTGACAACATGCCTATAATGATATTTTTCTGTCAGTTAAGTCATCCTGCCAGTCTCTCAGTAATGACGTTAATCTGCGGCGGGTTGCTAATTAGTCACAGCAGAAGCCCGAGGCACGGAGAACATTCCTGTTTAACGAGGCTTTACTGAAGCTCGTATCGGGGAACTCCTTTTGAGCGCGGCTCGCTTTACGGAACAGCGTGATGAGCTTTTCGTTATGTTCGTTGCACCAGGTTTGCATTTCTTTTCTTTTTTTCCTTTTTCCAAACGCCATACCTGTCAGGATTAATTTGTGAAGCAGTCTGACTTCCTGTTTTCTTTTTTCCCCCAGAGTTTCCTCTAACTCACTCCATGATCCATCCATACTAGCAGCTATTCATTCTATTTATAACGTCTCGGTTAAGAACATTAAGTTCTTCTTTCGGTCCTTAGAAACAAGGAATCACCCTCTAGTAATAGCTTTTTTCCCTGTAGCTGAGCGCATCTCTCTCTCCCCCTCTCTCTCTCTGATTCTCTCTCTCTCAGGAGCATCAACAGCTCCATTGTGAAGCGCTCGAGCGGGTGCATGAAAGACGGCGTTTGTTCTCGGCGTCCTCCGGTCGCACGCGGCCGATAACAGCCGTGGAGCAGAGGGATCATGCCTGCGTGTCAGCGAAGCCACAAAGCCTCCACCGCAGGGTCACACGGAGTCGAGTGACACCAGGTCACCATCCAGCCAGCCGATACACACCAGTGACTTGGAGCATTGTGGGGGCTTCTGGTGTTCAAATAAACACACTCGCCTCTCTTTTCCTTTCGATTTTTCTTTCAAATCCAGCTTTTCTCCGTTCTTCGGATCTCAGCACCCAGTCAGGGTGAAGGCTCGTGTCACATTATGGACAAACAAAAAATATTTATGGTTACTTAAGTTTTTATTTTCATACTTTTAATTCATTACGTCTTGGTTAATAGAGTAACATTTTCTCATGATCTATAACTTCATGATCGCTTTCACACTTTCAAACGACTGATTTGTCCAGGAACGGTTGCTACCTTGATTGGACACTTGTGTATTTACATCCTCCGATACAACAGGGGGCAGTATGCACTTGCTTGGTTTGCGAGCCCCCATTAAACAAAGAGAGAACTAGGACGTCTACCTTCGCACTATGCCTAATATTATTTATATTTTCCGGACAATATGTTACAGTGCGAACGACTCGCTCACGTGCCTTCCGACTGTATCGGCTCAAATTTTGGAGGAGACCGACGGCACTGATGATGACGTGTCCACTTCCGTGTTCAGGGACTTTCATATCTGATTCGATCCGTGCCCTCAGTTTTCCAGCGGACTCGGTTCCTAAGTGAACCAGACTTTGGCGTCAAGTGTCCTCAGAAACGATCCTGTGGCCCTAATGTGAAAACGCCCTTAGTACTCTCTAGAACCATTTAGGCTCCACCCATGAGGGGCGTGCCAGTCTCTACATATGCAGCTCATTAGCATTTAACGGTTCTCCCGGACGTTTTATCTGCCTGTCTTCTAATTATCCATCCTCTTTATTAGGAGTTTTTTTTACCAGCATGGCGCTGACAGGCGAGCATGATTTTCATGATTCTGCATTTATACACCGTCTCCATCACGTCACTCTCCGTATCGAGCTAGCTTGCTAAACTGTTTGGATTTTCTCAGATGTGCTGCACCGCACATGCCCGGCTGCTCTCAAGCGCTTCGACGTGTCGTCCGTCTTCCTGTTTCGCCTCGAAGTCCGGCTGAGACACGATGTCATGGCCCATTACGACTTCACAAGGACTTTATTTAAGAGCTGCTGCGGCTCTCGTTCCGTCACAGATGAAAAAAGCTCTAATTCCTGACCTCAAAGATAAACACCGCTGGCACAAACATGAATCAGACTTAAATCGATTAAAGCAAATTGGGTTAAAGTGTTTTCCTTTAAACTCTCACAAACAGGAGCAGAGTGTGTTCAAAACACGGTAGGTGCTGGTTTTTTTCTCGCTGCTGTGTGCTTCGCCGGTTCTCCTCGTTACGGTCGTGTGTTCTCGGGTACACAGTGTTATAGCCAGCGCGATTAGTTCCAGCGAACTAAGACGTTCTTCAAAATTGTGTGCTTCTGACGTTGGGGCAATTGAGGCACCTGGTCAGGGGTGTGCATACTTTTGCCCCTGTCAAGGAGATTTCTTTTAGATCCACTGCTTAAAACTTTACAACATCACTTGATCCAGTGTCACAAAGTGAACATACGCCTAGAACATGTCCACAAATCCCGACAACTCCAGAGGTAACCGTGACCAAGTCAGGGAAGCAAAATTAGCCGTGCTCTCTGGGTGGGAGGGACATCCTTATTGTCCCTGTCAATAACAATGACACTAGCCAATTGTGTTACACCACCCTGCAGCACAGCAGGTGGATAAACATGGTGTTGAATGGATCGTGAATGAATCAGTCGGTGACCATACGGTGGGGGGTGAGGATGGCTTCCCGTCTGAGTCTGGTTCCTCTCAAGGGATCTTCATCATGACGTCTCCGAGACTTTTCACTTGCCTTCATCACCTCCGGCTTCGTCATTAGCAATAAAATGATAAAAGTTATACATTTATAAAACTATAAATACACTATAGACTCTAAAGATATACTAAAATAGACAAAAGCAATCTTAACTTATATCTGGAATTTTGATTTCTGTAATGCTGCTTTGTGACAAATACAAGGGGTGTTCAATCAATCTGGGACTTGATGATGATGATGATGCAGATCTACCTCAGAGTTAGTGTAGATCCTCTCCACACCTTGTCCTTTGTGTCCTTTGTTGTCCAGATGTCTCATTTTGTGCTCACTTCCTAACAAAGCGTTCTCACACCATCCACACGCGCTTTGATGTTTCTGACTAGACTAGACTGCTCTGTGATGTTTCGCGATTCGGATTTGACTTCATGGTGTAGGAGCCTTAGGGAAGGAGGTGTACGAGGGGAGTTCACATCAAAGCGGGATTTCTGATTGTACAGAATAACAGCGCGCAGTTCTGAGAGTAAAATCTCCCTTTATTTCTCTATATAATCCCCTGCTACACTAATGCACTTATCCCAGTGTTTCACTGGTGCTTGGACACCAGCAAGGTAGAAAGTTTTCTCAGTACGCCGAGGCCATGATCGGACTGCCTGTTTCACTTCATGTCTGAAACCCTGGCCTCCCAGGAACTCCTTTAAAGGCCCAAACATGTGGAAATGGCTTGAAGCTGGAAACTGTAACGTGCAAGTGGTGTTGGTGAACGATGGTGTGTACAGGTTCAGCATCAGGTGTTCCACTCGCTGAATGTTCACAGGAACGACAGGAAAGACCTCGGCCGGGATCGACATTCATGGACATACGATCTTCTTTAAAACGTTTTCATCATCCAAATGTAAGAGTCTCATCACCGTACTGAGCTTGAAGTCTTCTGTAAACGTCAATCGCTTTTACACCTTCAATCGCCAGGAATTTCATCACAAGTCTCGGTTTAACTTGAACGCCCTTTGTGATATTGAGTTGAATTGAAAACGATGTGTGTGTGCATACTTCTGCACTTTCACCTAACCGTGTGCTGCATCATCTCTACAATACTGATAATTTCCTCCTTTAAACCACAGTACGGTTTTATTACGATTACTATATTTCACAAAAAAAAAAAAAAAAAAAATTTTTTTTTTACCTTGAGTCCAGGACCCTGATGTCATCATATATGGGGGCGGAGCTTATTAATTTAGACGCTTTCAAAACAGGTCTTTGTGCTTTGTGTATCTAGTATACGGCAGTGAAACACACTGTGGGATAAAGGTATAGCTGTAGAGGTCAGGTAGTGGTGTGTGTGGTTTACCGCTCGGCTATACGTGACAAACCAGAAGTTTTTTTTTTTTTGTTTGTTTTTTTAAATCATGTTTCGACAGCAGTGGAAAAAAAAAATGCACAAAAGAGAGTGATTTCTGAAGCTGTAGCTGATTTACGAAGAAACGACACCGAAGAGTCTGAAGATTCATCTGTAGTGTAGTGAGAAAAGTTATAGAATTAGAGAACTGATATATTTATGATTAAAGCTTCTATAACGTACAGAGTGTGTGAGTGCATGCTGACGGAGGAAAGAGAGGGAGAGAGAGATTAAATGGTATATGATGGTATATGATGGAGATGAAATGAATGGAGAACAGGTGATTAAAAGAATAAAAGCCTAGGAAATGGGTTATATCTGGGATTAGGGATGGACAGACGGACAGAAGTAGATCAGTAGTTAAAGCATTAGATTATGGGTCAGAAGGTCCCAGGTTTAAACCCCACAACCACCAAGTTGCCACTGTTGGGCCCTTGAGCAAGGCCCTTAACCATCAACTGCTCGGATACAGAATATAATGAGATAAAAAAAAATGTAAGTCGATCTGAATAAGAGCATTTGCCAAATGCCTAGATGTAGATAAATAGACATATACAGTGATACCTCGGCATACGAATTTAATCTGTTCCAGAGGTGAAAGTTCATATTCAAACGTAAATAATTCTTTTGATTGTGTAAAGCTGCTTTGCGACAATGACAATTGTTAAAAGCGCTATACAAATAAAATTTGATTGAATTGAATATTGTGAAACGAATTGTCCTATAGGAAATAATTTAAATGCAGATAATCCGTTCCAGCCACCCCAAAATATGACCAATATTACCAATTTCCAACACTATAATCATATTTCTGCATATAAAAACAATTAAAACATTTAGAAAAGACGTGTAAATTAAGTAAAATATGACATTAAACCTCACTTAATCTTAATTTATGATTCCTCTCAGCACCGGCTGCTGGACAACAAAATGAAAGCGGCTCCCTTTTCTTCTTGTTACCGTCCTTGCTAACATTCTTGGGACCCCTGGTGCTACGTCTTGACTCAAACAAGTTTTGATCTGCTCGCAGACGTACGCGTGACTTCGACGGCGTTCGGTCCGGCCTGGGTCGGTCACTCGTATGCTGAAAATGCTTCAGACGTTTTCTTGCAAAATTTGAGTTCTCAAGGTGAAAACTTGTGAGGCATTTGTAAGCCGAGGCACCGCTATAGATAGATAGACTGAGAGAGAGAGAGAGACTCCAGGTGATGATAAATAGCTGAACCTCAGAGACTGCGGCAAAGGTAATCACCTGGGATACAACAAAAGCGCACACAGAAACACACACACACACACACACACACACACACACAAGTACTGAATGTTTCTATGCTGAGCTGTGTCTAATAAGATCACCTGCAGTCTATTCAGCGATGCATAAAGAGTCAAAACGCCTGCGAGGGTGACCAGACTAGACCGACAACAAACAACAGCTGGGTAACAATTGAAACACACACACGCAAACACACACTCACACACACGCAAACACACACGCAGGTGGTTATTATTGCAATTAGAGCCTAATAAAGGACAGCGTAGGCAGGAACTGTGCCGCTGCTACCCGGGAACGCAGGTGGAGAAGGAGAACAGAGAAAGAAACTGAAAGCAGGAGTGGAACAACCCACACACACACACACACACACATTAAACAAGCACCGACCTGACCGGCTCAGGAAAAAGAACGGGAATCCAGACAAAAGCCTTGTTTGGATGGGATTAGATCGGACCTGGAGGAGGTCCATCATTTCCAGGTGCTCCTGTGTGATTCACTCCAGCTATCAATCTACTGAGCGGCTCTGCAGCGAGGTCATCGCTTCATTCACATCTGGATCGACACATCTGGCAGCTTGGATATGATGCTTAGGGCTCATAACTACAGTACTTCCTGAATCTTCCTGAATTCTTCTTTTTTTCAATCTCAACAATTCGACTCGTCATGGATTCTTTTGTTTTTTTAATAGTTGACCTTTGACCCGTTCTTTAAACTATGATTAAGGTTACAGGTGCCATTCATGTAGATAAGTATTATTACACACACGACATACTGTATCAGCCAAAACACAGTATTGGTGCTGATTCTATTTAATTGTTATGTTATACATATAATATAGAAAATGTGTGGCCAAAGAAGCTCCTTCTGAAATTTACGCGACATAAAAGTGACTGGGTGGTGTAGTGGTTAGCACTGTCATCGTGCACCTCCAGGGCTCTGGGTTCGATTCCCAGCCAGACTCGATTCCCGTCTCTGTGTGCATGGAGTTTGCATGTTCTCCCCGTGCTTGGTGGGTTTCCTCCGGGTTCTCCGGTTTCCTCCCACAGTGCAAAGACATGCAGGTTTGGATAATTGGCGTTCCCAAATTGCCCGTAGTGTGTGAGTGTGTGTATGTGTGTGTGCCCTGTGATGGACTGGCACCCTGTCCAGGGTGTACCCTGCCTCGTGCCCTAAGCCTCCTGTGATGGGCTCCAGGCCCCCGCAACCCTGAATACAGGATAAAGCGCTATAGAAGATGAGTGAGTGAGATAAAAGTGACCGATCTCGCTTCCCTAAAAATTTCAAGTTGCTAACTTCAGCTGTTTTTTGGAGAGATGATTTTATACGAGCTCCAAAAATGCCAATTTGTCAGTGTTACACTGTCTTACTTCAAACAATAATCATTGAAAAAACAAGTAATTCATATTGATACTAACATTGGTGGAAGCTTCTAAAAGCATGTGACCTGTAAAAATTGTTGCTAAAATTGTTTTTTGGTAAAAGCATAAAAAGCAAAAAATCTGTAGTGTCCGTAACCATGTCATATTCATGCTGCAATATCTTAACAATCTTGCATTTTTTAATAATACACTTTTTCAGGCTTATATCTTTTCATGTGAAATCTAAATCGGCCAAGTTTCACCTGAGTGACAGTTAAGACCGTTGAAAGATTTGAATTTGAAAAAGTTCTGACACTACAGACATAAAAGGACATGTTTAGCAAATGTGTTTCTTTTTATCTAATTAAAACAAAAATGTGTTGCATATTTATGAAAAATGAAGCATGGATCAGGAGATAAGAAGAAGCATTAAGTATTATGAAAAATGCTGTTATATGATCTGATCTGAAAATTCACTTTTTCACCTGGGTGAGACACTTTTTATCAGCGATACCGCGTTTTGGCCGTATGTAGTGGATGCGTCTCAGCAGGGAAAAGAAAACAGGAGAGAGGGATCTCGCAGAAACATTCTCCTGTAAGCCCTGATCTTACCAGTAGGGGGTGTGACAGTAAAAAACAAAACAAAAACCAATCAAACAAACAAACAAACATAATGGCGGCTGATGCGATTATATAAATATTGTTCTGCAAAACATTTCCACTTCCTTTCCATTTCCAGCCTCCACTACACCACCTTAAGAACAGGTGACCCTACAGTACCTGCCCCGGCACTCACCTTTCTGGGCCACAGGGACGGGTGTGTCGGTGCGGAGACACGGCCAACAGGTTGGGACAAGCTCCCAACACACACACACACACACACACACACACACACCGGGGTAAGAGGGAGGGGTGAGAAAGTGAAAGAGGTTCCTCTTGATGCATTGATGTGTGTGTGTGTGTGTGTGTGTGTGTGTGTGTGTGTGTAGGTGTGCGCACCTCTCATCTCTTATCTTCTGACCCTCCCTCAGCGCTCCTTCCACTTCCCGCCTCGTCTCCGCCTCCTTCCGTTTCCACATCGACAGCTGCTGCTGCAAGGACTCGCATCGCTGTTGGCATGACGACAAGCTGGCCTCCTTTTCCCTCAGGTCTCGGGACAGACTGTGGGGTGGAACAGGGGGACACGTTGACTCAACCTCACCCACACTAAACACACACAATACAGCATACACATCACAAGAAACACCCTATACGTACACAAACACACACACACACACACACACACTCACACACACACGATAAGCCTACAGCCTGCTTCGTTTTAACGTCTAATACGTATATAAGGGCTTAAATTAATTATAATAACTCAAATACAAATATGATGTTTTATATGGATAAATATATTCACAATATCATGAATAAATAAATGATCACTGCAACAGTATTAAGAATAATGAAAAGTATTAGAAATGCTCTTCTCACTCTGTAAACCGAGGGCGCCAAAATTTATAAAACATCTTCAAAGATTTGCGCTTTCTTCGAGGACGTTCTCAGAAATCCTTGAATTCTGATTGGTCAGAAGGATCGATTGGTTAGCTGTGTTTTATTGTCCTCATTCTGATACGTTAGCGTTTCTATAGTAACTGTCCGTCAAAGGTACTCGTACGGCCGACAGCATATTATACTGTATAACCAGTGTGTGTTGATGATCGATCACTGGTGACGTTTTCTTTGAGGACGTACTTGTTTTCGCATTTACGGAAGGAGTCTCCGGTGTCAGAGGTGAAGCTGGGACTTTAAAGGGCTCGTATTATGCGCCCTTTATTTTGTGGATTTTTGCATAAGTGTATGTACACAGACAAAATCACCATCCCCATATATACTGTATATATATGGAAAGATCAACAACAATATACAGTGTATATTTTCGTCCATACACGTCCTTAAATTCAAATTTCCCACCTGGTATGACATCATTCCAGGCAAGAACAATAAAGGGGAGGGAACAACTTGCATAGCCCCTCCTCCTCCAGCTCGACTCCAGGGTTCTCAGTTTTAACTGGCTAGAAAAATGCACTTCCACAAAGGGGTGTAAGAATTAAATCATATGATCAAGTTTGACCCTAATGGTTTCCCATACTGTATGACACACAGTGTACGGAACAGCATGTTTCATTAGTAAAAGCTTCTAGATGGAAGTTTGGATAAAAGCAAAGCTGTGCGCTTGAGCTACCTTCAAGGGGAACCATTTTTACAAGGACACATTAAATGTAAGCTGTGTGAGCGGTGGCTCAGGCGGCTAAAGCTCCACGTTGTTGATTTTTCGGATCTGAGGAGTCGGGTTCGAGCCCCTGCCAAGTGCATGCAGCGCCGGTTCCATTCGAGAGACTTTAATTTAACATTTGTTAAATGTTAATGTTTGAGATATTATAAAACTGAATAATCAGTTTCCTCTAACCAGTATGTCATGCATTTCTTTATTCCAACATCACATGTTTATAATACAAGTAAATTTGCGTATTTTAAAACTGTCATTAATCATGGCATCACATTTTAAAATTGTGATTAATCACACACTACGGGCAACTTGGGAACGCCAATGAACCAAACCTGCATGTCTTTGGACTGTGGGAGGAAACCGGAGAACCTGGGGGAAACCCACCAAACACGGGGAGAACATGCACACAGAGACGGGAATCGAACCCGGACTCTGAAGGTGCAAGGCGACAGTGCTAACCACTACACCACCGTGCCGCCTAAAATAACTAGATATTTTTTGTTTTAATGTAATCGATTGACAGCTTTAGAAAATATTCATGTTTATCGTCATTGATTATTTTTCTAGAACTGCACAACACGGAGGTTTGTGTCTCTGTGAGACTTCCTGCTTGAAGTAATCTGTAGTACGTCCTGTATATGACTGCGTGTTCAACATTACCGTACATTTAAATAGATGACGAGGAAAAATTGAACTTACTGTACATGTATATGAATGTTTATATACTGGCATGTATACAGTAAGTAAATATATTGCGTAATATTTTCCAGTGAGACATGTTAGTCATTAAAGCTTCATGTTCGAACCCTTTTCCTGGTGTGTGTGTGTGTGTGTGTGTGTGTGTGTGTGTTACGTTACAGCTCCTGTTACTACACACACCAAGACGTCTGTTTATCCTCAGGACGTTTATCTGGACACACACTGATCATTGTTCTGTATTGTTTTATACAGAATACCGTGCACTATGTGTGTGTGTGTGTGTGTGTGTGTGTGTGTGTGTCTTCAGTAAAATGACCCATGACACTGCTGCGAGTCGTCTATAGTGCAGTAACGTATACTGCTGGCGCTGGTGCTGTGCGTCTCCGGGTCACTGCTGGGTTTGATTCGGGCTCATGGCAGCACTAATGAGATCGTATAAACGTCACTGACAAACAATTTCGGCCGAGGCAGCGGAGTCGGCGTCTGGAATCCGCAACACGTGAAAAAGGCGCACGGTAAAGCTTCGCACATGTTCGATATAAAGCTCTGGAATGAGAACAAGCTGTGGAACTCGCTGACACGAACGCACACACACACACACACACACACACACACACACAGGGATATGTGCACACACAG
>JAQMYJ010000038.1:3217628-3232038 GCA_030014305.1 Clarias laeviceps
GAATGAGAACAATCTGTGTACCTCGCTGACACGAACGCACACACACACACACACACACACACACACACACACACAGGGATATGTGCACACACAGTTGGAGGGTAAAGAGCTGGTGGAATCAGACAGAGGAAGACCATCACGTGGTCGTTTGTGTCCTTGGAAGAAATCATTTGTGCTCGTTATGAAAGTGCTCAGGGTTTGAGATTCTGAAAGGGGATGGACGTGTGTGTGTGTGTGTGTGTGTGTGTGTGTCTACATTGGAGCTCAGTGCCTGTGAAGCTCTTCCATCTGCTGCTGCTTTGGCTCACACGCAACTGGAGATCTCTTCACCCCCACACACCTTACACACACACACACACACACATTAAAGGTCCCATATTTGACTATATTTTTTTAAACAATTTAACACAGGTCTCGTCAAAGTATGTGTGTGTTTGTACTGCACCCCTCAGATACTGCACCTTAAACTCCCTTTCACTTCACTCCTCCTCCAAACATGACATTTCAGTGTCTATGCAAATGAGATACTGCTGAGCCACGCCCCTCCAGAGAAACAAGCTGGGGGAGACGGATGTTCTTATATGAGGTCACAGAAAGAAAATTCTCCAATATGAAAAATATATAAAGGACAAAAAGCAGGGAATGATTTATTTATTTATTTTTTTTATGTTTTTTTGGTTTGAATGTTAAGAAAATCATTAAAAATAATAAAAATAAAAAATAATTTCCAGGGCTACGAAAAGAACCATGTACTGATTCAGGATGGTAGAGCAGGTAGGCTAACATTTCAAGATGGATGTGAGGAGATCCAACTTGATCTAAGACTTTCCTAATCTGGGAAACTGAGCGTCATAAAGCGTTTACACGCCAAAGACTTAGACGGAAATACACACCTTATAAAAATGCCATCACATCAATAGTGTCACGTTTTAACATTATCAGCTGTTACTTTAGAAACAATAACAGTTTAGACCATTAGGAAGCCGTCCTGCTAAAAAAAAAAATTATATATATATAAAATACATTTGAAAACTTTTTTTGTGTACTTTCTTTGCCAAATCAGATAACTATATTTTTTTTCTTGCTCATGTCCCTTCAGGGACTCTGTACTGACCAATTAGATTTGAGTGCTTTACTTCACATTAACCACCACAAGACTTATTCCCTTAACTGCGACAGAAGGAGAAGATGTGTTATCAGTGCAAGAAAGAAATCCAGAGGAAGTGGGTCTAATGTGAGATGAGGAAAGGGGCGGGGTTTCGAGGAACGGCGGTTAATATCGGGAATTTCAAGACTCTTGGGGCAGAGCGGAGCTCACTAACCCTTCAACATCCTCACTAGGAAAAAACTATGGAAAATATTTTTATTTCCTTGGACCCCAGTAAGGATCTCTCTCTTCCAAACAGTTGAGATGTCACATCATGGCAAAAATATCAATACTTCACAAATTAGAAATACCAAATAAACTATGATTTTGAATGTTAAATCCCTTTCTTGTGATATAACAATTTTAGCATAGCATACCTCAACCGTATGGTAGGGATGGCTCTGGTTCAGACCAACACATTTTCCAATAAGATATAATGCCTGAAAATGTACCAAAAGGTTGAGCAGAACCTTAAAGAACCCTGGCTAAGACACCGGATTACTGTTGGGAAGTACTAGTTCAACCCCAGCACTCACAGTCCGCCCTAATGTGATGCTTTACCTTCTCAGATATACAGTATGAATGAGATAAATGTTAGACGCTCTTGATGAGGGCTTCATCCAAAGCCCTTCGTCCAAAATGTGAAAGAATCACTTATGGGTCGGAGTGACTGGTTACGGCTGGCTGTTAGAACGTAACTAACTTGTTTCACAAACATTCCTTCACTTTACATGTGACTATAAACAGATAAAATAAACACCAAATGGTGAATAAGAAATTCATCCATAAGGACGGGACTCACCTATAGGGACTTCCCAACACGACATTATTTCGATACTCAGGCGCTGATTCGATTTGCTTTGTGATGCTGTAACTTTCACAATTTTACGAGGTGGTATCAAAAAGTTTGGAGACTACTTTAGTAACACAAGCCTGCACGCACAGTCAGTCACAGGGAGCACCGACCTTCATGAGTCAGTGTCCCGAAAGACCTTGTCCTGTGGACATCAGGAGCTGTGCAACTGGTGCTGTTCTGACCATGTGCGTTACCACGTCTGCTGTTTCATCACGGACAGCGAGTTAGAACAAAGAGCGAATGTGAAATTCTGCGTGAACCTGGGCAAATCTGACACAAAGACGTTTGACATGGTTCTGCTAATTTACGGCAGTGAGTCGTTCGAGGTGTTTTGAGTGGCACGCGCGCTTCAAGAGCGGTAGAAGACGAGAGATCGGGGCTGTGTTTCTGCCAAGTTCGTCCCCAGGCTGCTGACCCAGGGGCAGAAGGAAGTCTGCCAAGAACTTCAGTCAGTGTCCAACAGTCTTCACGGTGAAAGAGCCGAGTTGTCTTTTTCGACATTCGTTGCTTTGTGCATCGAGAATTCGTCCCCATTGGCCAGACCGTCAAAAGTGAGGACATACGGCAAAAGCGACTGGATCGGTGGCACGAGAATCTCGAAACTTTTGCACACCCGCCTTGTATAAATACCTTGATACCTGGATATTACTTTTCATGTTCTGAGACAATTCTAAATAAACTTGACGAATAATTTGCACAAAGGATGCTGTGCTGCCTGCTAATGCGTAAATAGTTTACACATCGCACCTCCTGTAGGATCATGAGAGATTTTGCAGCCTCAAATGCAAGCATAGATGAATTTTAAATGAATTATAAGGTACATAAATTGCCACACAATAGTATCATGATACATCAACAAATCGATTTTTGATCATTGGAATTAAACTGCGCTGTTATTATACACTGATCCACTTTGGGCTGGAAACAGTAACACCGCGGTGATTAGTTTCCTATAGCCACACACCACCTACACCAGGGATTGTCCTGCATGTCCGTCCTCAAAGACGGAAAGTCTTTTCTTGTTTTTTTTTGTTGTTTTTTTGTGGACATTCGGTTAACGCATCTGTTCCTATTTTCCCTGTACAGACAGTCAGAGACCCACATGGAAAATTCAATCTGTTTAAGTTTCCCTGTTGGAGAAGTAAAACTAGACTCGCATAAAGACTCGTGGTAGTGAAAAGAGAAACCAGAACAAAGCGGACAAAAACAAACACAGCCTCGTGAGCGTTTGTATTGAGGCGCTTGTTTTATCTTCACCCACTGTGGGTTACAGCAGGCACAGAGTTTTATACTCTAGTTTTATATTCGCGCTCACACACACACACACACGCTCTGGTACCAGGTGTGTGTGTGTGTGTCAGAGGAGTACAGTCTTAGTTATGATCAGCTGGTGCTGGAATTACACAGGAATACCAAAGAAAGTGTGTGTGTGTGTGTGTGTGTGTGTGTGTGTGTGTGTAGTGCACCGTCAGTGTTAAATTTCTCACCCTCTCATCAGTGGTGTCTATTTTACCCATTCTCTTTCATCTGTCCTTTTCTGTCATCCCTGGCTTTTCAGTGTTCTCCATGCCCTCTGTGCCTGTCAGGTGTGTGTGTGTGTGTGTGTGTGTGTGCGTGTGTGTGAGAGAGACTGACAGTGTCTGACATCTCTGTGGCCTCTGTATAAAGATCACAGCCTGCATCGTTAATCAGTCTCTCCTCCATGCTGTGTGCATCACTGCAACGTCTCTGCTTCATATAGATACGCTTGTGTATCCTGATGACACACACACACACACCGTACTGCACGTCACACTGCTGCTGCAGACGTGAGCGACTTCCTTCTTCCCCTTTCCATTTGTTTCTGAGAGACAAGAACACTGCGCTTTATCTAAACCAGGCATCTATAACACACACACACACACACACACACACACACACACACACTCTGGTACACATGTCTCCTGTGTTTACATCTGACTACAAGCAGACTGCACTCCGTCCTTCAACATTTGTCCACTGGTCTAAATTAGATTAGTGTTTGTTATTCTCGGTGAAGGAGGCGTGGCCTTAGTGTCTCAGTCTCAGTGAAGGAGGCGTGGCCTTAGTGTCTGTCAGTCTTAGAGTAGGAGGAGTGACCTTAGTGATGTCAGTTTCAGATGGCCTGTCTCGGTGAAGGAGGCGTGGCCTTAGTGTCTGTCAGAATGAGTGAAGGAGGCGTGGCCTTAGTGTCTGTCAGAATGAGTGAAGGAGGCGTGGCCTTAGAGATTGTCAGTTAGAGAAGGAGGAGTGACCTTAGTGTCTCAGTCTCAGTGAAGGAGGCGTGGCCTTAGTATTTGTCAGTCTTAGGGAAGGAGGCGTGGCATTAGTTTCTGCTAGTCTGAGTCAAGGAGGAGTGGCCTTATTCTCTGTCAGTCTCAGTGAAGGAGGCGTGGCCTTAGTATCAGTCAGTCTCAATGAAGAAAGGCGTGGCCTTGGAGTAAGTCAGTAAAGAAGGAGTGGCCTTAGCACCTGTCATTCTTAGTGAATGAGGCGTGGCCTTAGTGTCAGTCAGTCCCAAAGAAGAAGGTGTGGCTTTAATTTCAGCCAGTCTCAATGAAGAAGGCGTGGCCTTTGTATTTGTCAGTCTTAGGGAAGGAGGCGTGGCATTAGTGTCTGCTAGTCTCAGTGGCCTTGGTGTCAGTCAGTAAAGAAGGCGTGGTCTTAGTATTTTTTCATCCTCAGTGAATAAGGCGTGGCCTTAGTGTCAGTCTGTCCGAAAGAAGGAGGCGTGGCTTTAGTATTTTCAGTCTCAGGAAAGGAGGCATGGAATTAGTGTCAGTCAGTCTCAGTGAAGGAGGCGTGGCCTTAGACCAGTGTGTGAGTGAAGAAAGCCAGCCAATCAGACTGGAGAGATGAGCAGGGAAGACCATTGCGTGTGACTGTGTGTGTGTGTGTGTGTGTGTGTGTGTGTGTGTTAGTGAGCCTAGTAGTACGCTTGCGTGCCAGTCTGTGTATACATTAGTGACAGTCTGTATTTATTTATGTGTATTTAGTGTGTGTTTGCAAGTGTGTGTGTGTGTGTGTGTGTGTGCGTGTGTGTGTGTATACTTTGCTATTTATTGCATGATTGCTCTGATTCATTAATTTTCCACAACATACAGACAAACACTCGTGTCATGCAATTCATAACTTTGTCCATGCACGCACACAAATGTACACACACACACACACACACACTCACTCACTGTCCTGCTCTTCGTGACAGACTAAATTATGGCGCGACCTTCCTGCCAGATGTGATCAGAGCCCGAGCCAGGACTTCTGGCCCTGCCGTCCCTCTCCTCCTCTTCCTGTCCTGTCTCTTCTCTCGGTCCTGCGTCCACCTGACACACTCCTGATCCTCCGGCAGTTAGCGAGCTGAAAACATCTCTATCTCCCGAGGAGTGCTGACTTCCTGTCTTTAACCTGGTCCAAGGACCAAATCACAAGCGCTGTCTCGTCTGGACCGGGCCACGCCCATAATCAGGTTTTTTTTAATCAGTCATGACGTCGTAACATAACATACTGGAACATCCTAAGAGCAAAAATAACACGCAAAGCTGGTGTAAAGCACGTCTGTCAGGTTTCTCACGCTCTTTATCCCACTGTTGCCATGGTTACTTAACACTTGCTGTTTCCCAAATGTCGTCAGTAAGTTATGTCTGATGTCGTTATTTATGTTTTCATAAAACTCTCACTAATGAACTTTTCTGGAATGTGGGAGACGTGCTTAAGAAATCTGTCCCTACTTACAACTAAAATAGCGTCCTCTTCTGGACAGCCCTAGCATACACACCGTGCTAGCTACTAGAGATTAGCATTAATGATGAACAGTTGATTTATTACGGATTTACCTGATTAAAAACGCATTAACCAATATGGTTTAGCAGTAACCTCGACAACCCAGCGTTACGAAGCTATTAAACATGAAAACTATTTGAAGATTTATAGATTTTTTTTTTTAGCATAGCAACCCGCTACCGTATGGTAGAGAGGGCACAGACAGGTTTTTAGTTCAACACTATTCCCACTATATCCCTCTTGATAAGGGATTTAGCCAGTTGCTGTAAATGTGAAAGTACAACGAATAATATGGCGCCCTCTGTTGAACAGCCCTAGCATACGCATTGATGGCGCTAACGATGAATCGTTCATTGATTAATTGCTGCTAAGAATTTACCTGATTAAAACCACATTCACTGATATGTTTTAGCGGTAACCTTGACAACTCAACAGTAATATAATGTAAGCTTAGCTATCCTGACTAGCCAAGCGTCTTGATAATAATAAGTTTAAAAAAAAAAAAAAAAAGGTCGAATCTCCGCGATTCGTTTCCTGACTTAAGATCCGGTCTTTAGAAACTGCTTACGATCCCCTTCCTGTTCTGCCATCTTTATTTTCTCAGAGAGCTCAGTCACAAATCTGATGTTGGCGTTCGCTAGCATTTCACGAGCACAGTGATATGTGTGCGCACGAAGGGGCGGGGCTAATTCCAGACGTGTCTGTGTGTGTGTGTGAGACTCGGCTTGCTACAGTTCTAGCCCCTGTGTGTCTCTGTTAAACCCTACCAGTCATTACAGCAGTGATGAATGAACCCCAGTGGCGCAGACAGAGTGTGTAACGTGCTGGTCCCGGGGTAGGGGGATGTTCCGTGCGTGCTGAGTTGTCTCCGTGACCTCTCCGTGACCTCTGTGCTACTGTATGCAGCAGGTTGTGCTAATAAACACAGACAGATGATATGACGTGATATGAGAGTGTGCAGTTATCAGCTGAGACAGAGGCGTCTGTGTTACTGCTGCTCTTCCTTACAGGAGACTCTGACAGCTTCCTGAGTGCCGTGACATCCTGCTATCTGACCCAGGGCTGAGATAACCTTCCATTTACTCAGGGTTAGAGAGAGACAGAGAGAGACAGAGAGAGACTGAGAGAGGAATGCAGAGAGTTAGTGTTAAAGATGTGAGAGAGACAGCAATGCAAAGAGACAACGTGACAGATCAGATGGACAGAGTGGGACATGCAGAGTGAGAGAGAGAGAGAGAGAGAGAGAAACAAAGGAGAGACAGACTCGAGTAAGACATAAAGACAGAGAGGAAAAGATAGAGAGGCAAAGGAACAGACAAACAGATGAAGAGAGACGTACAGAGAAACAGAGAGGGGGGAAAAGACTGAGAGCTAACCAGACCGCCAGACATGCAGTGAGAGAGACAAAGAAAGAGACAGGCAGACAGAGTGAGACGTGCAGAGTTGAGAAGGACAAACAGAGGAGGAGACAGAGAGACAGACAAGCAGAGTTAGACATAAAAACAGAGAGAGAGAGAGAGAGTGGAATATTAGGAAGAAGAGACGAACAGGGACAAAGAGAGACTGAAGCAAAACAAATTGAGACAAAGAGACAGACAAAAAGATGAAGAGAGAGACACTGCAGAGAAAGAGAGAGGGGGGAAAATCCAAAACGGGGAGTGCGCGAGACAAAGAGTGAGACAGACGAAGAGGCAGACAGGCACAGTGAGACATGCAGAGTGAGAAAGACAAACGGAGGACATAAAGACATAAAGAGAGAGAAATATTAGGAGGAACAGAGAAACAAGAAAGAGACAAAGAGACAGACAAACTGATGGAGAGGGACTTGCTGAAAAACAGAGGGAGAGAGACAAGGGGGGGGCGGCAGAGAGACAGGCAGACAGCGAGTGAGACATGCAGACAGTGATGGACAAACAGAGGAAGAGGCAGAGAGACAGTCAAGCAGATTTAGACAGAGACAGAAAGACATTAGGAGGAAGAGCCAAACAGAGAAAGAGACAACGAAAGAGAGAGACACAAAGACAGGCAGACAGACATGCTGAGTGAGAGAATCAAATGGACAGAAGGATCGACAGAGAGAGAGAGAGAGAGAAATGCAGAGAGTGAGACAGAGAGTGAAATAATTGTCCAAACAGCTGCAAAAGCAGTCTTTTACGGGTTTTAATGGGAGGTTTAGATAATTCCTGGTTTCCACCTGATCCCACTGCTATCAGACACACACACACACACACACACACACACACACGTTCCACTACCTGCTGTCTCTATAACACCTCGTCTTGCCCGCTCTCTCTACGCTACAGTAACGGAGGTCGCCGCTGCCTCGGAGGTGAATGATGGAGAGAAGATCTGAGTTTTATTAAGATGTCCATTCACACAGAGAGAGAGAGACAGAGAGACAGAGAGAGAGAGACAGAGAGAGAGACAGAGACAGAGAGAGAGAGACAGAGAGAGAGACAGAGACAGAGAGAGAGAGACCGAGAGAAGGTGAGGGGGGGGGTGGATGGGTGCTGAGGCTAAAATGCCTGAGTCTGGCATTCAGGATGTTCTTGTAATCACAGAGGTGCTTCAGAGTCACAGATTAGTCACAGGCTGCATCTGTTCCACACTCTCGGAAAAACACACACACACACACACACACACACACATGTGTATACACACACAGACACACACAAATATATACACACACGCCTCTAAATGTCTGATCTTCATCATTAAAAAAAAGCATACACACTCATTTCACGTATAATTGGACCTCGAGGAGCGCTCCTATACCTTAGAGGGGACACGTAGCCGAAAACAACAATATCCTGAATAGTGTGTGTGGAGTGTGTAGGGTGGACATGGACGAGGACAATAAGACGATCGAGACTTGAGAGATGGAACATCAACAGGACGACCAGAACTCCAGAAATTGAGGACAATGTGCTTGATTCAGATGAAGAAGACAAGTGGTACAAAAGGGTGTGTGTGTGTGTGTGTGTGTGTGTGTGTGTGTGTGTGAGAGAGAGAGGAATGTTTGTGCCTGGAGATAAATTCTGTCCTATTTAAAAGGCATAATTAGATCTGGGTATATTTAAAGAAGCATCACACACACACACACACTGCTGTAATGTTCTTCGCAAAGACACACAGCAAAAAAAACAACAACATTTGTAATAAAGTATCTATAATATTTCTTGTTATAACTTTGCATTAACACAAATATAAGATGATTATTACGTTACATTTCCAGTCTCAGTCATCTGAATCATTTTAATAGCTTCTTTTAATCATTAATTTCTAAAACATAAATCGAATTAGCGGCCAATCTGACAAAAACCTTTAATAAATAATAATAATAATAATAATAATAATAATAATAATAATAGAAGTCGTCCTTTATTCAAAGACTCTATACTTGTTAAGACTTCTTATTAATTATATTATTAATAACTATATATATATATATATATTAATGTAAACTACCTCCATCTCAAATATAGTCAAATGTATCTGGGAATTTCTGTTATAAGACCACAACAAACCAAAAAGAAGAAAATCTGGAAAACTCTGCTCAGTACTCAGTACTGCTCAGAAGTCTTGGCCCCCCTCATTTCTTCACATTTTGCTTGCCAAGCTCCAGGCTTTCTCGTATTTTGTCTCTCGTTCTTCTCACTGTGCCTGAGCGGTTTCAGAGGAATGTTTTTTGTTTGTTAAGTCACACGGTGACCTATGAATCATCCAAGCTTAAAAAAAAGAACATCTAACTTAGTGAGAAACAGGTGCAGATAGTAAACAGATGATCAGGCCGGTGATTAGTTTTACTGCTGATGCTGAGTGGTTGGAACGGATGAGAGGGGAAATGAGGTCGCTGCTGAGGACATGTGTACAAAAACAGACAAGTTTTTAAAATCGTATCTTTAGGCACTCTGCAGGTTCTTGCAGTAAAACATCTGTTCCCATTGCTTTCAGGTAATGTAGATCATTTGTGACGAGTGGAGAGGAACAGCATCCAGGTCCAGTGTGAGGTTTCCACAGTCGGTGATCATTTGAGGTTCTGGTGTTGGTCCGCTGTGTTTTATCAGCTCCAACGCCAACACAGTCACCTATCAGAAGGTTTTAGAGCACTTCATGCTTTCTTTTTCCAGCAGGACTCATCACCTGGCCACAGTGCCGTCACTACCACGAACCACTACAGCATGATATTACTGGTCAGTCAACTGAACTCCATACAGAATCCACAGGCTATTGTCAAGAAACACGTGACCTGACAAGTTAGCTAGTTAGTTTTTGTTCATTTATGTTGTAAACTTGTCTCGTCAATCTGTCTTGTCTCAGCTAGTCAGCTAATCAGGTGTCTTAGTTAGCTAGTTAGCTCTGTTCATTTATGTTGTTAAATTATGTTGTATGTAGCACCTCGGTCCTGGAGGAACGTTGTTTCGTTTCAATAAAATCCGACTTGACTTGAGGTGAAGGCTGCGATCAAAGAAACCCAGTCTTTAATAACGTCTCAATGGTGCCACAGGCTGATCGCCTCCATGCCATGCAGCGTTAATGCAGTAACTCGTGCTAAACGAGTCCCGAAAAAGTACTAAGTTCTTGCATTAACATAATTTAAAAGAATTTTTTCGTAACTGTAAATAATTTTTTGATTGATCTTAGGAAATATTCTAATATTTTTAAATACTGGATATTTATTTTATTCACCTGAGCTGTAAGCCATACACATCGAAAATGAAAACAAAAAAAGCTTGAAATTTAACATGTAGTGAATCTAGAATTTTGTAAGGAAATGTACAAATTGTAATGAATTTTGTAATGTAATAAATCTAGAATTTTCTATTTAAATTCTATGTCAATTTCCACAATAGTTTCCATATTTTTACAGCCATATTGTCTATACTTTTTTTAAAAATAAATTTTTATATTTTATAGTTTTTTTTATATTTTATTCTTATTCTATTCCGTAATTTATTTCTTATTGATAATCGTGATTTTAAGGTAACGAGCGATCGTATAAGAATGTCACTGTATACAGTAACGTATTGTGTATTTCTGTGTATGTGACAAATAAAATTTGAATTTGAATATATGAGTTTCACTTTTTAAATTATAGTACATGAAAAAAAAAATCAGGATATTAAACTTTTTTGAGGTGCATTGTATATTTTTGATGTTATTGATGCGATGATTAGAGTTAATGATCTGTCAATTTCCTGTGCATTTCAAGTGATCAATTATGAAAAATGTCAATCAATTTTAATTTTATAAAAAATTTTATTCTGTAGAAAATGTTTTATTTTCTTCCTGTGCACCCGGACAACTGATGTGTAGCTCCACACACACAGACACACACACACACACACACGCACACACACGTTTCAGTTGTTGTTATTGTTATTATTGCTAATGTTTTTTCTCTGAGAGACGTGAGCCGATGCTGCTATCTGATAAGCCACCTGGTGTGTATACGCGCGTGTGAACAAAGCCACCGCGTGACACTGAGTATCTACTTTCACATTCCTCTTCACATACTTGTTCACACCTCTGGACCTCAATGCGAACCCAAGTTTCATAACATCGGAAGGTGTGAATCATACAAGTGATGCTTCAGTAGAAATAAATTCTAATTTTATTTGTCACATACACAGTCATACACAGTACAATATGCAGTGAAATGCTTATAACGCCCACCAGTGACCTTTAAAATTTAAAAACATTTAAAAACAATTAACAAGAAATACCACTTTTACCTGTTAATAAAAACAGGTAAAAGTCCAACATGACAGTGTAACATTCGCATCGTTATAGACTTGTTTTCAGCGTCATATGTTGTTATAGCGCTTTAAAAGAACAACTGAAAACTTGGAATTTTACCATTTTGATATTAAACTTAAATCATTGAATTGTATAATGGTTGCTGTTTTAAAGGTCAAAATGTTCAGATTTAAAAGTAACATTGCTGTTGTTCTTCTGATAGACCTATAAAATGTTTCATTAAAAATAACTAAATAAATAAAAAACTATTCAGCACTAATCAAGATCATAGCGCTTTAATTTCAATAAACTCTTCAAGCAAATCTGAAAGCCCTCTTTTCTTTTGCTTTTGGGAAAAACCTGGTTATCAGATTTTAAAATACAGCAATTACGCAGAATTCACTTTTTTCGTCGCTTTTAGACCAGAAACAAAAATCCTGCTTTTTGTCCTTTTTTCCCTCACACTTGTGTTAAACAAGCCAATTCGATTTCCCCCCTATTGTGACCTCATATAGGAAGACCCCCCCCCCCTGGTTTGTTGCTCAGTGTTGCTGTTCTCTGAAGGGGTGAGGCTTAGCAGTAGTTCTTTTACATAGACACTGAAATGGCGTGTTCGTTAGAGGAGTGAATTAAAGGGCTCTTAGACCTGTGCTAAGGAAATAGTAAAATATGGGACCTTTAATCCTGAAGATTTTCAGGCACAGAGAAACGAAAAATAAATGCTAACACTTTTTGCTTTCACTGTTATCCAAAATATTTCAGTCTGCTCAAGACGCCGACTAGCCGAAATCAAGTTGTGCTAAAACTGCGTCATAGTCCTTTAATCCACTGGTCGTTATTTTCACCACCTCCCTTTGTCCTTCCCAATCCCTCATTCCTCTCACTCTTTAGAATCTTTTTTTTCTTCCTGATTGCTCCGCCCATCCTCTTGTTAACACGACTGGGACCGTTTTCGCGAGATGTCACTACACTTTGCACACCCTGACATTTCTGTAGACGTAAACGCTCGGTGATGGGAGCCTGAGGCGACTGTCTGCCCGAGCTCTAACTATCTCCGCTCATGTCAGACGTCTGTCACTCAGCCAACAATGGGTAAAATGTTTGAGATGTGTGTAATGACTTTGGCAGGATTCCGACATTAATGTTAATCACTTCACCGCGTCCTCATCCTGCATCACGGCTAATGCGCCTGTAGCTGAATGAACACAAATCCCCTCCAACATCTAGACCAGCGGAAGGTCCGGTCAATAAAACCTTCTTTGAGCCGACGACTGAATTTCATGTTTGTGTTAGGATTCAGATCTCTATATGTGCAGACATTTAAAGTCTATAAAAAATAAGCTATTTAATTTATTAATGGTTTCAGAACATATAAGACAAACTGGTTTTAAACCAAAAAAATTTATCTGTTCGTCCATCTTTAAAGGTTCGGTTTTTCGTAGCCTACTTTCCATTTTGTTACTTTGGGAGTAAGTCGTCCTGTGTCGCACTTTCGTTTCTGTTTCTTGAGGATTGTGTCGGCTTGTAGGTGAATTCATGTCGTTTCTGCGTCTTCCGTGTCGATTGGCTCTGTTCAGTGACGTGTATCTCGCCTACCTCGAGGTGAAAGTGCTAAATTAGCAAAAATAAGCGCTAGATGCTATGACATAATCTGGCACATAATCTGCTCATAACTTTACTTCTAGTAACCAGAGTTTCAGTCCAGAATCACATCACAGTGTGATGCTGTGACAAAATCTGACTGGACAGACATACAGACAGAATTTTTTCTGAGACTGGCTTTGGGTCGTCCAATGTATGAAACAGAACGTAAAGATATCATTGAATGAGCGAGTTCAGACCAATGTAGAGACTAAACCTTTCTTTTATTTATATGGATTCTTATTTATCAGAAAAGCATCCGGATCCGGATGGAACTGGCACTCAGTTTGGATCTGGACAACCGTTCGACATTTAGTGATTCAAAGCCTTCTCAGAAAACAAGAAGGGAGTGTATTATAATAATTAACCTGGAACTAAACGCTTAACAAGGACACATGGGAATGCTGAGTTACTCATCAGCTAATGCTGTAATTTGGAAATAAAAAAAAAATTATAATAATAAAAAAAAAAAGAAGATTTTATTCCAACTCTAAGAAGAATTAAAATGGTGAGACAAATCGAAAAAAAAAACACTTCTGGATAGAGGAAAAAGGTGGAGGCGACATGTGTGTATGAGTGTGTGTGTGTGTGTGTGTGTGTGTGTGTCTGTCAGTACGATCATGCATGACTGACTAAATGACAGCGAGGAATGTGTAATGTGTTCTTACTTCTGTTGCTTATCTCAAAAATGTTACAGTACAAAACTGTCTATCTTTTATCTCTCTCTCTCTCTGTCTCTCTCTCTCTGTCTCTCTCTCTCTCTCTCTCTCTCTGTCTATCTCTCTCTGTCTCTCTCTCTCTCTGTCTCTCTCTCTCTGTCTCTCTCTCTCTGTCTCTCTCTCGGGATCACATGTTTTAAACTAACCCTAACCACTTATGCCCCGGTTGCTACGGTAACAGGCTGATCCACAACACAACAAAAATTTCATGTGTGTGGGTTTCTGTTTTTTTGGGTCTTTGTGTGTGTGTGTCATGCTGGTGAGGTTGGAGGTCGTGCAGTTGTTATGGTAGCATGGTACACAAAAACATGATTGCTTCATCTCCAGAGAAAGCCTTATTCACTCACTCACACACACACACACACACACACACACACACACACACACACACACACTATAACACACTATAGATCAAGATCAAAAGGTCACAGTCTGTGCATTTAAAAAAAAAAAAAAAAAGATGAAAACGGATATCCCGGTATCTAAGTGCGCGTGTGTGTGTGAGAG
>JAQMYJ010000038.1:3270576-3282148 GCA_030014305.1 Clarias laeviceps
AGCGTACTATTAAGTGGTTTAGCGTGCAGGGTGGGATTTAGTATGTATTACAGCGTACTATTAAGTGGTTTAGCGTGCAGGGTGGGATTTAGTATGTATTAGAGCGTACTATTAAGTGGTTTAGCGTGCAGGGTGGGATTTAGTATGTATTAGAGCGTACTATTAAGTGGTTTAGTGTGCAGGGTGGGATTTAGGATGGTTTTAATATGTATTAGAGTGTACAGTTCAGTAGTTTAGTGCACAGGGTGGGATTTTAGCATTTTAGCAGATCTATAGTCACAGTTCAGAGCTGTCCATGTGGCATATTTTTGGATAATATACAGTGCAGCTTTAAATACCTTACAAAATCCCACAATGTTTTTGGACCTAATGGTGACCTTATATCACATTTAATAGATGGCTGAAATTCCTCCCAGCCTGTGATGCACTAAACTCCGACTAACTTCCTGATGACATCCCTGTGATTTCCTGTGATCTTGAAATCCTACCGGTTCTGGCTTAAATTTGTAAATATAACAAAGCGACTATAGATCCATAGATCTTTTTTTATTAGAGCGTGTTGTGTTCGGTCGTGACTGTACTCGGGGAAGGACGCGCTCTGTTTCGTATTTGTGAGAGATTCTCCTCCAGAGAACTCTAATCAAACCAGATGAGCCGGTCAGATAGGTCAGAATGAGATCAGATAATCAAATCATCTGAGAACTCTTTTTCTAAGCGATCTGAAAGATTAGCGTTCTGATTATATCATATGCTTCTGATGAAAAACAAACAAACAAACAAAAAAACAGTGGTTTGTGTTTCTCGCACACTTTCTGCTTACTTCAGGCCTGTGTATAAGCTCACAGTTGTTGTTAGCCGTGTCTGTGTGTGTGTGTGTATCGCTACAGGCCTGATGTGCCCACTTCCGCTAGAGAACAGAGACACATCATGAGGGACAAAAAAATGGATGTACGGATGGATGGACGGATAGACAGATGGACAGATAGATAAACCCTGATTCCAGCATAAACATGAACCTGAGATTAACTGGTATTGGAGAGAGAGATAAGAAGAGAGAGAGAGTGTGAGTTACATGAAATAGCAGGACAGAAAAAAGAAAAGAGAAAGAGGGATGAAAGCAGAGAGAGAGATGAGATGAGGTGAGAGAGGAAAAAAGGATAAATACGGTAATAATTCAGCATCACAAGCCGCGTTTTTTCCTCTACGATCGCTTCGTGTTCTCTCTACAATTATATACTGTAAGGAAATTTAGCGGAATTTACGTTAATATTTATGTTACAAAATGAGTAAAAGATATTAATAGTTAATAGTTTAGTGTTAAACGCATGAAAAATTGTATATGGCCACGAAAAAGGGCATAAAAAAGTAGGGAAGGATATTTGCGGTTTCTGCCAAAACCTGCAGAGGTTATTATTATTAATAATAAGTCTTAAAAATGCTGTTTGTTTTTGTTTGTTTGTTTGTGCAGCGTTCATATTACAAGCCTGAAGCGATTCAGCACCCGGTGGTGAAGCAAACACAGGCCTCCTGCTGAATTTGTGTGTGTGTGTGTGTGTGTGTGTGTGTGTGTGTGTGTGCTTCCTTTCCATTCTTTCTGCAGATCAAACATCCCTCCACATGACACACCGAACCTCATCACACACTCTGCAGGTTCACACACACACACAGACCTACAATCAATCAGTACTGCTCATCATTCATAAACCCAGCTCGACTACTCTTTCTGTCTCTCTCACACACAAACATACACACATGAGCGGTGGGACACGTAAACACATCTCACACACACACACACAAACACGAGCGAGCAGGAGGGACGTCTGGGGCTTTCGGTGAGAGAAGCGCACGCTCCCGTGTCTCTGTGTGACAGAAGGAGATCGAGACACAGCAACATGTGGACGTGTCATCGGGTTCCAGATGTTCGCTCGTCTAAACACGCCACACCACTGAAACATCTGTGGAACCTACTGCTGTGTTCTTAAGTAGCGACTACTGACTGCTGATGAGAAGAGTTAGAGTTAGAGAGAGAGAGAGAGAGAGAGCATCAGAGTCGGGTTATCATCACGTCTCTTACAGGAAGAGTGTGTGCACACATTTCTCCTGCAGAAGAGCTTCACACACACAGCGGTGACAGAGCGATGACGGAAATCCTCTCTCTCGTTTATTATTCTGTCATCAACATATCTCAGGATATCCGCCTGCGAGAGAGGAGAGAGGACAGAGGAGAGGGATATACGAGTGGCACAGGAGAGAGACAGAGACATGAGACAGTAGAGAGAAAGTGATGAGATGAGAGAGAGAGAGAGATAGAGAGAGCGAGAGGCAACAGAGAGAATGAAAACCATTTAAAAGAGAAAGATGGAGATGAGACGAGAAAGAGAAAGGAGAAGGATGAGATGAGAGAGTGAGAAAGATGTGGGTAGGAAGAGAGAGAGAGAAAGAGAAAGCTTAGATGAGAGAAAAAGAAAGGAAGAGATAAAGATGAGATGATGAAGAGAGGCGAGATGAGAGCAGGATAAGATGAAAGAGAGACAGAGGGAAAGATGGAGAAATTATATGGGAAGATGAAGTAGACAGAGAGAAAGAGAGAGACTGGAGGAAATAAAATGAAGATAGATGAGAGAGATAGAGAGAGATGGGCCATAAAAGAAAGAAAGAAAGAAAGAAAGATGACAGAGAGAAAGAGATGAGAGGGAATGAAAAGGAGAGAGATCAGACCAGAAATGATAGAGAAAAAGAGACAAAGAGAAATCTCTCACTCTTTCTCATTTAACATTTTTCTCATCTCGTCATGCTCTTTCTCTCTTCTCATCTTTTCCTGCTCCTTTCCTCTCTTTATCGTCTCATCTGTCTTTCTTTGCTCTCTTTTTTTTCTCTCCTCTCATCTCTTTTTCTCTCTCTTTCTGATGGAACAAAAAGAAAAACAACAAGACCAGAGAGAGAGACAGCGAGAGAGTGAAAGAGAGATGAAAGGAATGAGCAGGAATTAAAAAGAAGTGTGACGACAGAGAAAGAGAGAGAATGACAAGATGACTTGAGATGAAAGAGAAAAGGATGAAACGAAAGGAGAGAGTATATTAATCCCACTGTAAGCTGTTGTAATAAAACCACATTCTGCGTAAAAACCCTACACACACCTCGCATCACACACACACGTGTCTGAACGGGCATCGTGCCAAGCAGCAGGTGGAGAAATGAGAAGTGTGACTGACGCGGCTTACTTTTACTGTTCATCTCCATAAATAACATTTATTCCTTTCAGAATGGCGGACGGCACGAGACACACTCCGAGTCGGAGCTTTACACACTGCTGCTCACACATCATCCTCACACTCTCCTGTCTGAACCAGGGCTTTTTATTACTGACTACTCCATCAAGTCCAACCTCTGACCTCTAGTTCTTTTGCATACATTTAATACACAAAAAAAAGAATCAGTGGGATTACATCACTCATCTTTTCTGTTGTCGTCATTATCAAAAACCATACCAGTCCTGTGTACCAGAAAACAACAACCGTAATCATGGTAATTGATTTTATTCAATGATAGACTTCAATGATCTCTTTCTTCAGGCTTGAAGGTCCTAAGTTCACAGTAGGTTCTGTGAACATTAACACTGATCACTGGGATTCCCCAATTTATGAACAAGTTCTGCTCCGGGAGCATGTTCGTAAGTTGGATTTGTTCTTAAGTCCGACAAAGTGACTCTTATACACCTTTGACATAAATATACAATGTAAAGCATAACAATCCACTTGACTAAATCTCTGTCCCCTTTCGCCACACTGCCATCATGTGGCCCGCGCCTAAGGAAATGAATCTCACACGTCAAATGTGTCTCTGCGCCTTTAAATCACAAGGTGAATCCCAGACGCCCTTTTGTCAGCTGTTTTCCACTGTATTGGACTGTGAACTCTGTTTTGTTGAGGATTTTCCGAAATTATGATTATTCACCATCAGGACAGCTTTACAGGACAGACAATTTCTATCATTGTGCTCCCGGACTGATTCATTGAAACTGGTGAGGCCGACTCATTTCTCAAGCACACACACACACACACATACACACATACAATATACCCGACTTTAGACATTTTATACATTCACTTACACACTGAAAATATTGTATATAATTGTAAATGTCGGTATCTGGTGCATTGCAGTGACTATTTTTTGTACAATACAAATGATTGAATCATCTACTTCCATGATTGAACCGGAAGTAGAACCGCAGTCCATTCGTACCTGCAGAAATTCGTAACCTGAAAGTTCGTAAGTCAGAGAATATACCTGTATCAGTTATATTCCAGTAAAGTGTTTACAGGATCATGGGCACCCAAGGTTCACCCCTGCCTGCAGGGACCAAAGATCAGCCTGTCCGGTCCGATTCCATAGAAAAGTCAATGCGCTCAACAAACGAAAGGCACCAGAACACCCAGTGCACCACAGCCTGCCGCATTCAGGGTCCATCAAATCATGGAATGCACCGGACAAACAAGTCTGATCTACTTCTGATCAAGGAATCCTTTGCCAATGTCCTTGTGCCAGTCTCTACAGCACACCCCCAGAGGAGTCATGCCCCGCTAAGCCAAAGCGACCCTGGTGGCACATGGGGAACCTAAACACTACTGAGTCTAATGTTGTGTGTTGTAATGTTATGAGCCACTAGTCTACCATTCATTTCCAAGTTTTTAAACGCATGATGGTCAAAATGGATATAGAAAAGAACCTGAGCACATTTTTGTTGAATTATTATATATTTTATTTTATTGTAGCTAATTAGGTCACTGTTTCAGAGCAGTCAATTATTGGCCTACATCAGGCAAAGAAAACGTTAAAATGACTGGTATTGGGTTAACCCTATAGGGTCAACTGTGTTCCAGAGCGATTAGCGTGTCAGAGTAAGAAGGGAAGCGCATGAAGCGATGCACCCATCATGCATAGTGTCCACTGTACAAGTCTCTGGAGACAGTGTTATGATCTGGGGTTGATCAGTTGCTTCAGCTGACGGCCTGAATGTACTGAATGACCAGGTTATCACATCTATGGAGTTTTTCTTCTTCCCTGATGACACGTTCCAGGATTCCAGGACTGTGAGCGCGGTTCTGGGAGCATGATGAATCATTTTCACACATGAACTGGACACCACGTTGGGCGCCATAATCAAAGCAAAAGGTGGTTGAACAAAATGATAGCATGCGTGACGATTCAGTCAGTTCATAACAATAATAATAATAATAATAATGATAACAATAATAAGATTTAACCACTTTGAAGCTTTTGTACAAATCTGGCAACCCGTTACAAGTTTGCGTTACAAACTCGTACAAACATTTCCTTTAATCTAGTAATCTATCTTAAAGATTTATCATATTAAATGTGTTTTTTGGGACCGTCCTTTTTTCTTTTTTTTTTAAACAAAGAGTAGTCGAAGCGCAAGATAAACGCCAAGTCACTTATTCAGACTCGAAAGTGTTCGTTTAAAGTCATTAATTAACACTTCCTGTACTTGCACTTCCTCTTTTGCCCTTGCGGTTCATCACTTACATCATGTTACAAACGACTTTAACACATTCTGACATAACACGTAGCGCTGGTGGAAGTTTAAACCAATCGAGAATCGAGAAGCAAACAGCGCAAAGAGAACGTCGCCATGGTTACCGTGAAATTCGAAAAAAAATTATAATAATAATAAATTTAAGTGATTCACGTAACCGAGATTAACAGTGTTTCACTTTCCTCCAGGAACGATGGTTACCATGACAACAAGTTAAACTGACTGTCAAGGTATTAGTCAGCGTGGTGTGAGGTGATACATCTGGCCAATCAGTGACGAAGGAACCCGCAAGCCACGCCCCCATTGTCTCTGTGTTCTCATACAGGCGGTGATGTTTAATAATACCCTCTGAGGCTTACGCAGGCTTACGCTCGGCCTGTTCTGGCGTGGGAGGTACTTCAGTTAGTCCTCACACACACACACACACACGTTAGCATCATTAGCCTGTGTGGGCAGCTTTGGAGAGACACCGTGCTGTAAAGAGTCACACACACACACACACACTTGGCCTGTCTCTTTACTCTGTGCGTCAGAGGCACTGCCACTGAGAATAGCTCTGTGTGAAATGTGTGAAGATAGAAGTCGTGATAATGGGCTGAAAATCCCGAGATGTGTGTGTGTGTGTGTGTGTGTGTGTGTGTGTGTATGTGTGTGTCTGTAAGAGACCGGGAGTATACGTGGGAGAAAAAGAGTCGTGATAACAGATAACACCTGTCTGGCTGTATATATGTGTGTGTGTGTGTGTGTGTGTGTGTGTGTGTGTGTTTGTGTGTGTTTGTATAGCCCATTGTCAGGGTGAAAAAAGTGTGCTAAAGTGAGAGGACTGAGCAGCTGTTTTAACAGGTTGTGTACATGTGTGTGTGTGTGTGTGTGTGTGTGTGTGTGTCTGTGTATGCCATAATAGGAGTGTGTTTCTCACACTTATTCAGACTTGTATTAAAATCCATCTCAGGTGACCCGAGAGCAACATGATATCAGTTTAATGTAACATTAAACAACTCCATAGCTCAAACGATGTGTGTGTGTGTGTGTGTGTGTGTGTGTGTGTGTGTGTGTGTGTGTGTGTGTGTGTATTTACCCGTCTGGCCCAATAAAATCATCTGACTGCGTGGCGTTTTTTTGTGCAGCTTTTGTTCAACTAATCACGCTTCATGTGCTTACAACAATCGCACAAACAAAAACAGAGGGAAGTTAAGGGGGAGGAAAAAAAAAGACATAAAAGAGTTGCAGAAACAAATCTCGTCACTGTGTAGCTGGAGAGCGACAGGAGAAGAAACACACACACACACACACATCTACTAATAAGATAAAAGTCTAAGGCTGAGTGAAAATGTCTCAAATTTGTGTTCTTCTTAAACTTCTCAGTATTATTTACACTTTATTGAAACTCGAGCTGCGCGAGTTTGTGTAAAACCTGACGTTAGATCAAATCCAGCATTGTGATGTGTGTTCACATGGCTCAACAGGAAGAAAACAAAATCTGATTATTTCTACACACAAAAAGGTTCCAGTTGGTAAACCGGCCTCAATGTAATCAGTGACCTAGAAATAATGCAGAAACTGTAGACCTTATGTACTGAATAACTACTGAATAACTACAGAATAAATGCAGAATATCTACTGAACTAATGAATAACTACTGAATAACTACAGAATAAATGCAGAATATCTACTGAACTAATGAATAACTACTGAATGTCAACCTAGTAAATACAGAATAACTACAAAACAACTATTAAATATCTACTGACCTACCGAATAACCACCGAATTTCTACTGAAAAACTACAGAATATCTACAGAAAAAATACTGAATAACTATTAAAAAACTACTTAATATTACTGAACAACTACTGAATTCCTACATAATAACTATTGAATATCTACTGAAAAACTACTGAATAACTATTAAAAAACTACTGAATATTACTGAACAACTGAATTCCTACATAATAACTATTGAATATCTACTGAAAAACTACTGAATAACTATTAAAAAACTACTGAATATCACTGAACAACTGAATTCCTACATAATAACTATTGAATATCTACTGAAAAACTACTGAATAACTATTAAAAAACTACTGAATATCACTGAACAACTACTGAATTCCTTCATAATAACTACTGAATATCTACTGAAAAACTACTGAATATCTACTAAATGTCTATCGAATATCCACTGAACAACTACAGAATATCTACAGAATAACTACTGAATATCTACTTTATAACTACCGAATATCTACAGAATAACTACTGAATATCTACTTTATAACTACCGAATATCTACAGAATAACTACTGAATATCTACTTTATAACTACAGAATAGCTACAGAATAACCACTGATGTCTACTAAACAACTACTGAATAACTAAAAAAAAAATAATTACTGAATAACGAGAGAATAACTAGATAATAACAACAGAATATCTACTGACTATCTGCTGAATATACACTGACACTTGTGTAAAAACTTTAAATATAAATGAATAATTTTGCTCCAAAAATGCAGAATTCTAACCAATGAATCTGTATAAGTGAATTGAAAAGTGTTTAGTGAACAGTTGTAAGGTGTTTATAACGAGTTCCGGGTCGGCTTGGTCTCCACCGGTCACCACCTCCTCATCTCCTCCATGCTCTTTAACACCTTCAATCTCAGACTCTTCAGTCAGACTTAAACATACACATCAAGAAAAGAAACACACACACACACACACACACACGTCACTTAACTCTCGCACGGTGTGCCCTCTTCAGAAATAGATAAAAAGGTACGATGCGCTGATGCACAGCTTTATGCCTACATCCAGTACACATCCAGCATGATGGCTATCGTGTGATTCAGAGGAAGTGAGTCAGAGAGACAGTGGAGTGTATCCGCACAAACGTCTCTCTAGACAGTAACTGATCTTATCTGATTGATATCAGATCAAAGGAAGTTGGCTGCTCATTAGCTGCAGTATTTTTATTTATATTCAGTATATAGGTGCTGAGGTTGAAGTGGTGAGCAGATAAGAAGCTGCAGAAGCCAGTGTTCCTCTTTCTCACACCACAGGGCTGGTCTCCATCCTGATTGGTCAGAAGGTGTTAATGAGTGACAGACACATCGCTTGTCTCTATTAATGCACTCGTTCCATTATATTATCATTTCTATAGCAGCAAAAGACAGGTTAGGAGAAAGATATTAATCTAAATATGACTGATAAATATGATTTTTAGCCATCTATCCATCGATCTTTCTAAATATTTATCTATGTACATATCTGTTTACTGACTATATATATCTGTCAGTCTCTCTACCCATCTAAATAACTCTCTATCTTTATATCAGTATCTATCTATCTATCTATCTATCTATCTATCTATCTGTGTCTTCTGACCTATCTTTCTACCTGTCTGTCTCTCGATATGTCTGTCAGTCTATCTATCAATCATCTACCTGTCTGTCTACTGACTATCTCTATATCTGTCTGTCTATCTATCCATTCATGCACCTTCCTCCATTTTTCAGTTTATCTGTCTCTCTACCTCTATATCATTTCGTATATTCCTTTATCTATCCATATATCTATCTATCCATCTGCGTACCTAGCTGAATACCTGCTCGTCTAAAAACCTGTCTGTCTGTCTATCTATCTGTGTATGTAGCTGTCTATCTATCTACATGTCTATCCATCCACCCATCCATCTATCCATCCATCTATCTATCTATCCTGTCCATCTGTCTATCTCTATATCTGTCTGTCTATCTATCCATCCGGCCCCATTCATCCATGTCTGTCTAATGGACTCTCTATCAGTCTGTATATCCCTTTATCTATCTGTCCCTCCACCTGACTGTTGTCTAGCTGTATACCTGCCTGACTGTCTGTCTATCCATCCATCCATCCATCCATCCATCCCCCTGACATGTTTACAGTCTGTAGTTGACCCCGTTTGCTCCTGGTGTGTAACGTCGGTCAGTAGCCTAACAGCCCTCACGGCAAACACAGCTGTGCTAATGTTCTACACGGGAGACGTTACTGGTCTTGGCTGCGGTGAATTATTTGCATAATTGCATCACGCTTTTTTTTTCCCAGGCAGTGTCGCTACTCTGTTTTAGTCTTTTGTTAATCCTGGATTGCAAATAAGGTACACTAAGATCCTATTACCAGCTCACGATGCTTTCAGAGTTAATTATTAACACTATATCAGACTATATCAGAGGTTTAAACCTGCTTTGTTTCACTGCTACATACTTTATTATCATTTTGTCTACTGTCGCCGAAACGGACTGGAGGAAACGAATGAATCAAACAAACAAAATAAATAAAAAAAGGAGTAGTCATAACACATTTGTGAAACACAGTAATGTCTGTAACACAGTGTGCTGTATTAGTTTATCGCTGAATGCTGCTCTGTTATCAGGTTTGTTTTCTCTTGCGGATACAGTATCACCTGCTCGTCCTGTCCAGCGTGTGGATGCGTGTGTGGTTTGGTCCACAGTTCTCACGCAAACATCCAGATCACTTGTGATCTCGCGGGTCTTTACTGCAGCCCAGGATTTACTGACCTTAAACCTCAAAGAACTGACATCACATCCGCTGTGGAGCTGTGAACCAGACATAACCAGACTGGTGGTTGGATTTGATCAGATTTCTGGGCCGTGCAATTGAAGAACTGATTATCGCATGCGAGGTCGTGCTGCTGTGCTGAATATCACTGATATCGCTGATATTCAGACCTCGCATATGATATTATGATATAATAAACACCATTTATTATCAACAGATTAGGATTTGCTTCTTTATTTAAACAGTTATTTTGCTCCTCCCACTCATATTCTTCTAACTAATTAACCGCGACTGGCAGAGCGGCGACTGACAGTTAGTGTAATTAAGGGGTGTGAAACTAGTTTTAAATTCTTATCGGTAATCTGTGTCTAAAAGGTGAGGAGAATAAACCATGGAGGTGGTGGACGGTCCTGAGAAACTCACCAGATTTACTTTATATTTCCACTTTAGAATATCAGCTCTGTTAACTTCTGGGTTCCTGGAGTTGCATCCCAAATAACGTGGATAAATGGAAATCTAGTGCAATGTACAATCCCTTGTCCCACACCACGTAGTGCCCTTGATCAGGGCTTAGAGAGGGATTTGGGATTCAGCCTCGTGTTAAAACAAGATGTAGGTGATTCAGAACGACTTAGAAGCGATACGGCGTCTTGTTTAAGACGACATAACGTTATCAGATGTGTGTTCTTACTGAAAGTGCTGCTGTGACTGGTTGTGAATGTGGGTTTTGTCAGACAGCTGCTCTCTCCTCAGTACTGCGGACCGTACAGACCTACTCTCACCCATACTGAGACACACAGTTAGTGTCATTAACCACTGGACAACACCTAGGACACCGAGTGATACATATAGTTAAACGTCCCAGTGCTGTTTTGCTCTATATATCACTACTCGTGGAAAGCCTCTCATCCAATCAGATTACTCGGTTTGAACGAACTGTTGTATAAAGTAAGTAAGGTTTAATAATTGGCTTTAGTCGCATTGTGAGTATTTCCCGCAGTCGACCATGTTGCACGGAGTTCTCACAAAAAAATGTAAAAATTTAAAAATGCAAAAATGGCCTGATTCAAACGACAGACAGCATAATTCATTCCGGAAGCGGCTCGTATTTCAAAACACTCGTAAACCAAAGCAAATTTTCCCATAAGAAATAATGGAAACTTAAATTATCCGTTCCACAGCCCAAAAAATAAATACATAAAAATAATTAATACAAAATATAAAGTAAAATAAAACAAAGTAACCTGCACTTTAAAAAATGTAAAAATAAATCCCGACAGATAAGTGTTTCCGTTTGTGCGCGCAGGCGCTGTGTGTATGTGTGTGTGTAGCACAGTATCCAATAACACGCTAGCACACAAACACAAAGAGCAGCCTGAGCCTTGAGCAGAGAGAGAAAATGGATCTTTAACCTCTCTAATGAGACTTGCTTTTGCTTTACACGCGCGCTGTACA
>JAQMYJ010000038.1:3321863-3364061 GCA_030014305.1 Clarias laeviceps
CCGCTGTTGTCTTCCGGGTCAGTGTGACGTGGGGCTGCGAGAACAAGTTAAAGTGTTAACCATGAAATAAACATGTGAAATAGCGCAAAGATCAAACCCAATTACAGTATATACACTATACTATAGTGAAAACCAGAGCATCCTATAATATTAAACGCTCTGTCCTTGTTAGAGTTATTATGACGTATTATGAGTCAGTCACCGGGACCGACACACTTGGTGCGAGGCAGGAATTACACCCGGGATGAGATTGCCAGGAAACACTCAACATGGCCAGTCACCTGAGATCAGGGTCAAACGGAGGACTCGGGAGCCGCGAGGGAGAAACACTACCTCCGTGCACCGCCGTGTCCTTGATCGTCCCCTGGCACTAATCATGAACCACCAGTCTATTACCGAACACATTAAACTCAATCAGCTTTGAACTCGCAGTTCCTCTTATATAGAGATGACGTGTTCTGTCAACATTCGACTCACAAAAAAAGCAGACAAATGTGTCTGATTAAAGTCTATTACATCGATTAGATCCCTGAATTCATGAACTTTGATTTGCACGTGGGGATGTTAGCAATGTCAAACGCATTTGTATTTTCTTTTCCATACACAAAGACGTACCGGCTCCTTCCTAACCGTAACGTTCAGCTGCTCAGGCAGCCGGCGTGTTTAGATTTCGGCTGTGGGAGTCGGGCGTGGCATGCGTAAAACCGTAGGTGTCTTGGAGTTGCTCCACCTCGAAGCGAAATCCCCTTACAAACCAGTCGAGAAACGATCCATCTGTTTATAATCCCTCGGCCTCCTCCCTTTTCTTTCCCCATTCATCAAAAGTGCCTTTTTGTCGATGTTGTTGTTGGGTTTTTTTTTTTAATTTGCTACTTCCTCATTACAGCTGCACTTCAGCACGTCGTCCCGAACCAGATCGCTATCAGTGGCGCCCATGCTCGCCTATCTCCAGCAGACCACCCCGGAGCTGCTGCAGGACAACAGGAATGCTCTCCTGCAGCTGAAAAGGGAAGAGGAGGATTATTATTTCGTTTTTTTTTTTTTTCCGAGAAAAGGGTGGAGTGAGAAGGTTTGTGAAGTGGGACAAAGCAGGACGAAAGTGGCTGGGTTTGCATTGCCAGGAATCTAAGGAGGAAAACAGATGGATGAGATGGGAGACGGAGAAAGCATGCGTGCTGGAGATGATTCAAAGGATAATAAAGCACCAAAATGGAGGCAGGCTTGGCAGGTGCTCCTACTTTTAATATCATTAAAAAAAAACCTAGCATGGATTTGACTTAACTTGACAAGCTTTGCATAAGATAAATGGTCGGCGGTCTATATGATTTCCCCCTCGTACATACACACACACACACACACACACAGGTACTAACCCTCTCCGGCATTGACTGGTTGGGCCCACGAATCCATTTTCAAACCAGGGTTGTCAGGTTAGTAAGGTTCATGGATTACATTTCACATAATATTTTCATAAGCATAAAAGCCCATTTCGCACTAAAAGCATTGCGGTCCGTTCACGTCACAGTGTCGAGCTTTCATTTGCACTTTCTCTCTCGCTTGCACTGAGGAGGTCGATATATCATGCAAATATCTGGAAAGTGTCTGTGATCTGGATATAATCACAAAGTTTCTCAATGAGTCAGATTTTCACTGCTTTGCTACATGATTTTTTCTCCCAATCAACATTATTCTCGTTTTTCTTCTTTTTTAATTATTCTGTTTTTAAATAATATTAGTCTTAAAGATCCTAAAATAAGCTCAGATAAGAAAAATCTTTATTAATCCCGAGGGAAATCTCAGTTCTGCAGAGACTCATTAAAGAGCCTAATGGCTGCAGGTGTAAACGACAACAGCGAACCTGTCTCCGTCTGCTACTCCGTGTGCTGCTACCACTCAGACCCTGCATTCCGGCCTTTTCTGTCCTTGTTCACTCCTCTTCCGAACACACCGTTTTAGTGTCTGTTGCTTTTAAATAAACTGAGCCTGAATGGCATTTTTTCCTCGTTTTCCTCCCTAACTTAGTCGTATCCAATTCCCACCCATCACTAGGGGGCTCCCACATTAAGGCTACTACTCAATCAGGGAGGGACGAAGACTAGCATGTGTTTCCTCAGAAGCATGTGACGCCATCTTTTCGACCGCATCTTTTCGAACTGCTCGCTCACACACCAGTTGGGGGCGGCGTAACACACTCGGAGGACAGCGCTATCCACTCCGTCCGCTTGTCTGAGCTCACAGACACCCGTGATTGGCTGTAGAGCCGTGATGATGTGAGAGCGCTAAGTCCCTCCCATATCACCCTGCTGAGAGAGCTCGGCCAATCAGCTCTCTCCATGCTCTCGGCTGCGAGAGGCTACAGCATCACCCGAATTATAGGGTGAGCACTTTACCGCTGCACCACTTAGGGGGCTCGGAAGTGCATTTTTCTAGCCAATCAGAACACAGAGATAAGAATCGACTGAAATACCCACTTTTCAATTCTTTCCAATATTCGTCAGGATGACTCAGCTGATACGAGGCTTTTCCATCCTGTATTTCTGGCGAACAAGACAAGTAGAAAAAGGGTTTTCAGTAGTAACCAGTTTAATGCTTGTATTTAAAGCAGTTCATTCACGATGACGTCCTCAATGTTCAGTGATACAAAAGATAAAACACAACTAAGAGCTGAAGAAGCCTAGGTTAGCCTGTAGTGGTTAAATCTTAAGGTGAGTGGTTAAAGTCAAGGCCTAGACAGTCTGAACAGGTCTACACTTGAGCTCGAGGGGCGTTCAAGTCAAACCAGGACTTTTGATTGTGCAGAATAACAGAACACTGAGAGTAAAAACTCCCTTTATTTCTCTATATAATCCCCTGCTACACTAATGCACTTATCCCAGTCTTTCACTAAAGTTTTCTCAGGATGCCGGAGCCATGATCGCACTGCTTATTTCACGTCTGGGATGCCGGCCTCCCAGGAACTCCTTTATTAATGGCCCAAGCATGTGGAAATGGCTTTGAGCAGGATCAGGACTGTATGGGTGACTCCCAAACGAGTTCCTGTAACGTGCAAGTGGTGCAGTGGGCAGGGCATTGTCATGCAAAAACAAAACGGTGACATCACCATAATGTTCGATTACAAACCATCACTGGCACAATTGTAATGTTAATGGACAAAAAAAAATCCTTATTCCCTCAAGCTCATTTCTTCTCCATGATGCTGATTAATTCAGGATTCAACCGTTCCTCAGCAGGAGTTTATACAGTCCTAATCTGAAAAGTCATAAACCTGAGCTATGGGTTAATTGTCCTGCTCGTATGGAAGTAACATGTTTGTTAAAAGCAGGTTTTATTTCCTTTACAAGCTGAGATATTGTTGTAAGTGAAAGGAAGCCTTTGTGTGAGGTTCGAACCGAGCGAGTCTGCAGCCGGAAGTGGGGGAGCACCTCAAGATCTTCAAGGATTTTTTGTCGACGCAGGGGAACTGTGAAGAGATCTGCGCTAGTTTGCTCGAGCTGTCTCACTGCTGACGTGGGATGAGCTTTGTCCTTTTTATTTATTTATTTTTTTACTTCACTGACCTCATTACCGCCTCCCCGGCCAAAGGGTCGTGCGGTTATTTATAAAGCCAGAACAGATGTAGCAAGTAGGCAGATTAACGAGAATGAGGAAAGGAGGAGGAGAAGCAGGAGGAGGAGGATGATGACAGTTCTGGTTTCTCATTATCCAGCACATCTCCCAAGTGTCTCCTCGGGGGAAAGAAACTTGATGAATATTTTGGAAACACGATGAGGTAGTTGGCTGTCGAGCGCTTGAGTCATGGTCAGCACGTACTTATTAAGCTTTGATGGCTGACTGGGCAAGTCGTCTGCTCGAGCTCACACACTCCTGCATGATGAACAGCTCACAGGAGCGAGTTCCTGGTGAACTCTGTTACTTAACATCTTAACCACGGAGGATGTGAGCAACGATCAGGAACAAAACTGAGCTGAAAAATGAGCTTGGATGCAATATTTGTTGTCAATTATGTTCTTATTAGTTCAGTGTAATTTAATATTCACACACACACACACACACACACACACACACACACACATCCTCAGTGTGATTCAGTAGTTAGGGCTTTGGTCTACTGATTAAATAAATCTTGAAGCATTTTCCTGACTCGAGTCATTTAAGTTAAATGATTCATTCAGATTTGTTCGGGTGTGTATTTGCCCACACACTTCACTGTCTGCACGCATCATTCTATCCTGTCAGATCCTATCAGATCCTATCAGATCATATCCGATCCTATCATACCCTATCCAATTCTATCCGATCCAATCCTTTGCAATCCAATCCAATCCGACCCTATCCTATTCTATGCTATACAATCCCATCTGATCCTAATCGATCCAATCCGATCCGATCCAGTCTGATCCTATCCGATCTGATCTGATCCAACCCAATCCAATCCAATCACACCCTATCCTATTCTATGCTATCCAATCCAATCTGATCCTATTATATTTGAGCCGACCCTATCCAATTGTATCCTGTCCTATCTGATCCAACCTGATCCAATCCAATCCTATCCTATTTTATGCTATCCGATCCAATCCAATCTGATCCTATTATATTTGAGCCGACCCTATCCAATTCTATCCTGTCCTATCTGATCCAACCTGATCCAATCCAACCCTATCCTATTCTATGCTATCCAATCTAATCCAATCTGATCCTATTATATCTGAGCCGACCCTATCCAATTCTATCCTGTCGTATCTGATCCAATCCAATCTGATCCTATCCTATTCTATGCTATACAATCCCATCTGATCCTAATCGATTCAATCCGATCCAATCCAGCCTGATCCTATCCTATCCGATCTGATCTGATCCAACCCGATCCAATCCAATCCAACCCTATCCTATTCTATGCTATCCGATCCAATCCAATCTGATCCTATTATATTTGAGCCGACCCTATCCAATTCTATCCTGTCCTATCTGATCCAACCTGATCCAATCCAACCCTATCCTATTCTATGCTATCCAATCTAATCCAATCTGATCCTATTATATCTGATCTGACCCTATCCAATTCTATCCTGTCCTATCTGATCCAATCTGAGCCAATCCAATCTGATCCAATCCTATTCTATGCTATCCGATCTAATCCAATCTGATCCTATTATATTTGATCCGACCCCATCCAATCCTATCTGATCCAATCCGATCCAATCTGATCCGATCCGATCCAAACTAATCTGATCCTATCTTGTCCGATCTGATCCAACCCGATCCAATTCAATCCAACCCTATCCTATTCTATGCTATCCAATCCGATCCGATCCGATCCTATCCAGTCACACCTATGGCATGTTCACCATTTTGGTTCTGATGAGAAGCATTAGTAGCTAACTCAAATTTCACATTTAAATAAGTAAAAAAATAATAATAATACCGTGCTAATCAGTATGACTGATCAATTGACTGATTATATTATAAGTGCATGGCTTTCCACTAGCTTCCTTTTCAGATTACAAAACCAAGCTAACTTCATCAGCAACTGTATACACAATAGCCAGGCAACAACAATCTCTGCTACTTACTTTCAAGCGTTATTTCTCTTCATAATCCATCTATACACGTCTTACAAATAGTACATGAAAGCTAACTGCAGATTTAAGGCAGGAAATAAAATAAAGGTGCGAGTGGGAAGCTGAAGAAACATCTGAACGAACGTGCAGCGTTGAGGATTGGTTTAAGGAATCGTTCGGGCCTATTGTTTAGATTTTTTCAAAATCTCAGCTCTTTGTACTTCGAGTTCATAAATAAAACACACTCGACATCTGGAAATCTCCAACTCTAACCGATTCGCTGATTCAAACACTGAGCGTGAGAAGAATGAGTCTCAGGACTCACTGAGTCAGTACGGTTGGTCAAACAAACAACTGAGTTTTTTTTTTTTAAACCAAGACAGCTAAATGATTCATGCTAGAATGAAGTGTAGCTAACATTACATCACCGTTTGATCATTATTGTCCATCCATCACTTAGGCCTGTCCTGAATCCTCTTGATTTCCTGAGACCTGAGCGAACTAATTTACTCTAGTCATGGACACGCTAGCAAAGAAAGGCTTTAGCGTTTAGCCTTGAGAGATATGTTCCTACTCATTGGCCATTTATTTTAATTTAAAAGAAAAACTCTCAGAATTACTTAAATATTTATAATATTTGAAATTTCTTTCCTGAACCTGCTTTACAATTACCCACGATGCAGTGCAACCAATTTTTTCATGGTTTTGGTTTTAGCTCTCAGAATCTTCTCTAGCTAAAGTTCAGGCTTTATTCATGATGTATCATTACTGCACAGTGAAAATCTTTATTCTTTGCATGTCCCAGCTTCTTGTTAGCAGGCTGGGGGTCAGAGCGCAGGGTCAGCTGTTATACACTCCCCCCTCTCCCCCCCCACACACACTTTTAGATCAGTAACTCAGAGACTTAACACACTGTGCCACCACCTCCCACTTTTTTTTTTTACTTTGTTTATTTTTTTTATGAAGCAGAAGCACTTTACTCCTTAAATCCTTTAGTACATTTCAAGGCACCCAAGAACAAATCAGCAACTGAATCACACCAGTACAAACATAAAGTGTTTCAGGGTGGAGTTCTGGCTTTAAGCAGTCAGTTCTAGGGAACCCTATCTTAAGGACCGACTCCTTTATGAAACACATCATAAGTAATAAAAATAGATTTCTATAAACCCTTTGGCCGAAAGTTGTCCGAGCTCTTTGGATGTTTGGATGGACTGCTCCGGTTGGATACGTGTTTCGTTCCCATAATAAAGTGAAATTAAAACACATCCAGACGTCTTTGGGGAATTCCAGATGGTTTGAATAAATGATTAATGGCAGGGATCTGGAGTTGGATTTTAAGCCCATGTAGCATTGTTTTTTTTTTTCTTTCTTTCTTTATTACCCGGGGAGTGGAGGGTTGTTTTTGAGAGTGACATCAGGGTACAATCAGCACTCAGAGCTGCTTTATGAGTCCCTGTCCAGTGCCGAAGATACGGCAGATAGCTGTTGTTTCATTTTGTGTGTATGTGTGTGTTTTTTTTTAATAGTATTAGCAGTCGAGCTTTTACTGACAGATTTGCTGATCCTGCCTGAGCCTCTAGTCGATGATAAATGTGCCGTCGTAACGCAGAAACCGCGGCTTCCGAATGACTTCACGACCGTGTTTAGACTGAGCGCCTCGATGCTTCTAGAGATAACACGGAGCTGTGATGTAACTTGCCAAACTGTAGCCTGAGAGACATGTTTAAAACCTAGAATCTCAAAGATAAGCATGAATGCATGATAATGTGTGTGTGTTTGTATGTTTTTGTTTTGTTTTGCTTTTTTGGTTGGGGGCTAATACTTTTGAGAAAACTCAGCTATCGGTTTATATTTCCGAGCTGAAGTAACCACAGAGATGTGTGCTTTTGTGAAAGGAATTCTTCACAGCGATTATGGTAAGCTGCAGGTCGAGCAGCGAGATACAGAACACTCACCTGAACCTGTACACGCATTCAATTATCCGATCAGCCAATCAGGTGTCAGCGATGAAGTCATGCAGGTACACGTCAGCGCCAGTTAATGCTCACACCAAAAACCAAAAATGGGAACAATATGAATTCATTGTCTACGACTGTGTGGGATTGTTGGAGTGTTTCAGAAATTGCTGCGCTCATATAACCGCTCTGTGAAGCCGCGGTGAGTTGAAAATCATCTCAAAACGCATCGTAGCTCAGGGCAGATGGGCTACGACACGCAGAAGACAGCATTCCTTGCTAGCCAAGAACAGAAATCTGAACCTGCTGAAAACAATAGAAAGTTAAACAAGAAAAAAAAAAAAAAGGAAGTGTGGACAGTTCTAGGTAACTCTATCTAGGGAACTAGCATCAGCATTCAAGTCGCTGCTAAGTTCAGCTAGTGTTTCATAATACTTCTGAAAATAAGAGTAAAGGCATTTAACTGTAATCCTTTTAGCCTGTAATCTCTCTCTCTCTCTCTCTCCTTACTTACTTTCTGTGTGTGTAATGGCTGAGCTGTGACTTTCTATCCATGGCATAATGCCGCATTCCTGTGCGGCTCAGTATCCTGTTCCCCCCGTGTCTCCACCTCCACTTGGAGCTTCACGCCGAGCAGCACGTACACTCGAGACGGGCACTCCAGCGCCACCCCACCCCCATCCGTGGGTACACACCGTATCCCAGCACCACCCTGCTCCCTCCGCTCAGGAAGTAAGGACCAAGGGACCAATCATGCAACCTTGACTCCCGCCGGGACTACTGAGCGTGCTGAACGACTTTTTTTCTTTTCGTGCTAGAGGTCTGCTTCAAAAGCTGTGAATGGACATGTGGAGGGTTTCATGTGGAGAATGTTTTCTGTCTTCTCTTTTCTTTCTTTTTTTTTTTTAAATATGGAGTTCAAAGAAAGAAGATGGATTTTGTATGTTGAAGGCTAAGGGGGGTTGCTGAAAGCGAAGTATATGGATTTTTGTGTTTGTAGGTTATCCTTTGCTGAGTGAAGCTTAACGACTACACAGACTAGTCCATAAGTCTGGAGCCAGACTCAAAAAAAAAATCTAACAGTATAAATCACAGCAGATTCTCATATTGACAGATTTCAAGGTTTTCCTTCTTTAGTGCTTTAGATTATTCTGGATCGATTCTTATAGACTTTAAATGTACAAGATTTGCTTTATATTTTCACTTATTAAAAATACAGCTCAGTTAATTTCCAGGTTCCAGGTCGAATCCCACATAACATTAAATGGAAAGCTAGTGCGCTATGTACTGTAGCGTGTACAATCCCTTGTTTCACCCACCACGTAGTGCACTTGATAAATCAGGGGTTAGAGAGGGATTTGGGATTCAGCCTTTTATTAGAAACTCATTAGCTTTGTCGCTTACGCTAACCAAGAACAGAACAAAATGGACGCTACAGGGGTGATTCAGAACGACTTAGAAACAGTTATTAAGTGTTGTTTAAGATGACGTAACGTTATCAGGTGTGTGTTCATGCTGAAAGTGCTTCTGTGACTGGTTTTGTGGGTTTTGTCAGGCAGCTGCTCTCTCCTCAGTACTTCGGACCGTACAGACCTACTCTCTCCTCAGTACTTCGGACCGTACAGACCTACTCTCACCCACGCTGAGACCCACAGTTAGTTTAATGAACAACTTTTAGAACATTTGTGTTGTGGAGTGATAAGTATAGTTAAATGTCCCAGTGCTGTTATACTCTATATCACCGCTCGTGGAATGATCCTCGTCCAATCAGATTACTCAGTCTGATTTTTGAGTCTGTACATTAAAGAGTAACAGACTATGCTATACTATACTACACCATGCTATACTATACTATACTATACTATACTACACCATGCTATACTATACTATACTACACCATGCTATACTATACTACACCATGCTATACTATACTACACCATGCTATACTATACTATACTATACTACACCATGCTATACTATACTATACTATACTACACCATGCTATACTATACTATACTATACTATACTATACTACACCATGCTATACTATACTACACCCTGCTATACTATACTATACTATACTATACTACACCATGCTATACTATACTATACTATACTATACTACACCATGCTATACTCTACTATACTATACTATACTATGCTATACTAGTTACACATTTATGCTTTACTATGTTATAATATATGTTACTGTGCCACATTATACTGCACTTTACCTTATTTATACTATACTGTACTGTACTATGCTCAGCTCTACTATACTCAGCTAAATGACCTTCAGACATGTCACATCCGTAATACTAAATTGTTACCCTCCCTAACGTCTGGTTTTCTTTCCTAGTATAGTACACTATGCTATGCTATGCTATGCTATACTATACTTGTTGACATTTACAGTATGCTATGCTATGTTATATTATACCATACTATGTATTATACTATACTGTACTACACTCTGCTCTGGTCTATTATACTCAGCTCAATGACCATCAGACATGTCACATCCGTAATACTAAATTTCTCCCCTCCCTAACATCGGGTTTTCCTTCCTAGTATAGTATACTATGCTATGCTATACTATACTATATTATAGTATACTATACTTGCTGACATTTATGCTATACTATGTTATACTATACCTTACTGTGCCATACTATACTATACCGTACTATACTATACCATACCATACTATACTATACTCTGCTCTCATCTAATATATTCAGCTCCATGAACTTCAGACATGTCACATCCGTAATACTAAATTTCTCCCCTTCCTAACATCTAGTTTTCTTTCCTAGTATAGTACACTATGCTATGCTATGCTATACTATACTATACTTGTTGACATTTGTGCTATGCTATGTTATACTATACCTTACTATGCCATACTATACTATACTATGTATTATACTATACTGTACTACACTCTGCTCTGGTCTAATATACTCAGCTCAATGACCATCAGACATGTCACATCCGTAATACAAAATCTTTCCCCTCCCTAACATCTGGTTTTCCTTCCTAGTATAGTATACTATGCTATACTATACTATATTATAGTATACTATACTTCCTGACATTTATGCTATACTATGTTATACTATACCTTACTGTGCCATACTATACTATACTATACCGTACTATACTATACTATACTATACTATACTATACTATACTATACCATACTATACTCTGCTCTCATCTAATATATTCAACTCCATGAACTTCAAACATGTCACATCCGTAATACTAAATTTCTCCTCTCCCTAACATCTAGTTTTCTTTCCTAGTATAGTACACTATGCTATGCTATACTATACTATACTTGTTGACATTTGTGCTATGCTGTTATACTATACCTTACTATGCCATACTATACTATACTATGTATTATACTATACTGTACTATACTCTACTCTGCTCCTATACTGTATACTCAGCTCCATGACCTTCAGACATGTCACATCTGTAATACTAAATTGTTCCCCTCCTTAACACCTGGTTTTCTTTCTTAGTTATAGTACAGTATATATAATGTAGTATATCCCTTTAAATCTCTTTGAAAAGCAGTTCAGTATGCAGTCGTATGAAGTGTAAGAAAAGTAGAGGAAAAATGTTTTTGACCACCAAGTCAATTAAAAATGTAACGTCATATCTGTGATGCTGATAAACAGCTTCTGTCTGCACTATGCTGCATTTAAATAAAGAACCTGTGAACAAGCCTGTTCCATTAAATCCATTTAATCCATTCTTGTCCACACGCACACACACACACACACACACAGGAGCGAGGAGCCAGCTGAAATTGCCGTGTCCCAGTTGACAGTGAGATCATAAACACATTAAGTATTAGGAGTGCTGGTTAAGTCATCGCTTTTATCGGCGTTGCCTTCCACAGTAAGAGCTTCGCACCGCTTTCCCAACACTGTCGTTAATTAGGTTAGATTTCACCTTGCATTGAGTCGTGCGAGGTTGCACCATGACTCACTTTTATAGCGTTTGTTATCATTTTCTCTTACTGAAGACTCTTCAATCAGCAGGGTGTAACCCAACCTAAATTTATAGCTTACGTGACGACATTATTTCAGGTCGGTGAAGTTTTTTTTTTCCTTGCTGTATCAGCATGAAAGCACATTGATTTTCATTTTGTGAACTGACTTTCATTTTGCACTTGACTTCAATAAGTCAAATATCTGTCATTTTCAACAGAGGTAGCAAGAAACACATAAGTAAAAATTACTTTGATTCTGTACTTGAGTATTTTCTCTACGTGCTACTTTTTACTTCTACCCGCTACATTTGTTCATGAAAAACCTGTACTTTTACTCCCTACATTTTAAGCAGATACTTGTTACTTTTCAGATGACGATCACACATAAGTGCAGTGATTATCTAATCTAAACATAATCGCAGAAATGACTGACAGGTTCTTAGGAAAGCCCTGATTGTAATCACACCAAAGTGATTGAAGGTTAGCTGGGCAACGATCCTGTAAGGTGGTGTCTTCTTCATCCATAAAACTCACCAATGCTGAAGGTTATTAAACATTCAAGCTGTATGTCCTTTGTCCAAAAACGTATGCGGTGTTCACTTTGCTCTTTCCAACCATGTCTAATCCAAACAATCAAACAATTAATATAACTTGTGTTAAACATTTTAATTAAACTGATAAGGTTTTATCATCGCGTAAAGCATCAAAGTACTGTTGGTACATTTATTTATTTATTTATTATTCATTTATACTTGCATTCTAGGGAAAAAAAATTGGAATTTAGGGGACAAAAACTGTATAACTGTGGAGCACTTGGAGAATCTTCAACTTTTTTTTTTTTTTTACTTCAACTTGAGTAATTTGTACTTGTACTTGTAGTGGAGTAAATTGTAGGCAAGTACTTGTACCTTTGTGAGTTTGTGTACTTCCGCAACCTCTGATTTTCAATCGAGCTACAAAGAAAGGAAAAGCACACACATCCTTGTGCTCAGTTTTTATTATGTTAGCTTTGTTAGCAAGCTAGCCAGCTAACTGATGCATGTTTACCTCCTGAAAAAACAGTATAGTCAGAGTTACAGCTTTAAGAAGTTAATATGTTTGTGCTGTAAATAAATTATAGCTAATACTATAGTATATAAAGGAAGAAAATGTATATATATATTTAAAGAAACGAAGTGGTGCTAGTGTTTACTGTTGACGCTGTGAGCGGCCATGTTGATTTGATCCACATGTCGCTCGCTGAACATGGAGGTTTAAGGAAACCGTATCGGAGGATTAGAGCAGGAAATGTGAGTTAAGGGTGAATTTTCTTTGTGGTTTTCTTAGATGAGATACTGCTTAAAGTCGTTATTACTCCATGAAGTGCGGCTCCTCCCAGTCCTTCACGGCTGATGGGGACAGATGTACAACATGTCTTTTTTTTCTTCTGAATTAAGACCTCATATAGCTTCTAAAGCTTCTAAGCTTAACAGCGTAATTACTATTTGCTTTAAAAATATTTTTATGAGAGTCAACCAAATAAAAACCCACACACTGATTTAGTTTTATTTTGCATTGGTTAGTCCTGTCTTTTTTTTCCCCCCTGCAACACATTCCTGTGAATAATTCTAAGAAGTCAAATATATCTTGCATGTGTTAAGGTGTGAATTTGCCTTTTCAATTTTTAATGTATAATCTTTAAAGATTTTTAATACATTTTAGACCCAAAGTGTTATATAAATGAATATATAAAATATTAATTATATTTCCTTTATTTATTAAATAAGTGCACATAGCAAGAATTTGTTTTCAAAAATCTTTTTCACAATTTTTTCCCTTGATTGCCTTCTACCTTATTTTTACTATGTGATTTTTTTTATTTAATTATATATATATATATATTTTTTTTTTTTTTGGGACAAACCAATCTAACATTTTTAAAAATATTTTATTTTATATTATTTAAAAAAATAATTTTATTATAATGTAATTATATTATTATGCAATAATTAATAACCAAATGATTTTGGGAGAAAAAAAAATCTGTACCGTTCAAAACTTATTGCATATGTAGCATTATTTGAACAGAGTTTTCTTGGAAAAAAAAAAAAAGAACAGTTTTTGGTCAGCTGTTCTCTGGCATGAGGTTGAAAAAAGTCATCTGTTTTACCTGATTTTCTTCAGAAATATATATGCTTAAAATGTAATTTTTTTTAATTAATTAAATTTTTTTTCATCTTTGCATTCTCTCTAATTAAAGCTCTTTAAACCTCACATGCTCTACTAAAAACTGCATGTTATGTCTCGATTGTGTCTCTGATAAACTGTCCAACTGAGGATGAAGAGATTTCTGCAGGATTTGTAGACATATGAAATTAAACGTTGCTGTTTTTTTGTCTCAGTTTTTTACCGATGATTCTAATCCTGGGAGGACTGAAATAATTTAAAACTCAATTAAATACCGAAAGAAAGAAAGAAAAGAAAGACTGAGGACTTGAAAATAAAGACAGAGAGAGAGAGAGAGATGCAGCATTAATGACGACGCACACTACAGGACATGAACGCGAAAAGAAACACATGTAAATCACATAAAAAAATCTCGAGCTCGACCCTCGAAGCCACGTCCTCATCGGGACAAGGAGCAAAGGTCACACATGTGCGGCGAGGTCGCGCAGAGTTCACCTGCAGGCCCGAGATCCATATTTGGTCGTTCGTCTCGTGCTACGTCTCGTGTCTCTCTTCTAGGCTTATGGCAGAGATTTGAAAAGATGGAAAAAGATGGAAAAAGCGGCCTGGAATGTTCATTGGTTGCAGCTGGGCGGCGTTGAAACAATATGGAGACGGGCTGAACAGGAAGTACGGGGGATTCAATCCGGCTAGGGCCTGGATTTCGGGATACACGCCCTCAGTGCGGATTCTCGTGATTCCGCCAGCTTGAAACCGTGACCCGGAAAACAGCACGTTTATTCAGCGACACCACAAAGAGCCGATCTGTGTCCAGAACAAAGACGACGCACGATACACCAGAACGCGACTGTGAATCACTCAAACGAGCGCGCTTCACACATCATCAGGTCAGACACTACATTTTTGGCATCTCTTTGACTTTCTGACACACACACACACACACACACTTACACTTTTTAAAACCTTTTCACACTGACATGTGACTGAACCAGAGCAGGACCTAAAGAGGCTGAAAATAAAATTTCATTCTCCAGGAAGCGTCTAATCACTGAGTCATCGTGTCAGGCTTCTGTTTCCGAGTTCGGCCGTGATCGATGGTCTTCCTCGTGAGGATGACTTCACAATCTCTTCTCCACACACACACACACACACACACACACACTTGCACTCTCGCTTGGCCCGGCCGTTCCGTCCCCCAGGGCTTCTAAATGAGAGCGGCTGTGTGCCAGCGATTATTCCACAAGGGCAGCGAGGCAGACAAACAGCCTGCTCCCAGATCCAGAGCTGCTCGAGGCCGGAAAAAAGAGACAGAATGTTGGAAGGGCAAACGAATAAACGAGTGTGAACGACTGAAGAATAGGGCAAGGCTTGATGTAAACCAGCAATGTTTAAGTATTGTGAAAGAAAGCTTTAGGTTAGGTTTTTTTTTTTGGTCCCGATCCTTGAGCCGAGAAGACGACTCATCTTTTAGGCACGAGAGAAAGGAGGAAGAAGAAAAAAACTGGAAGAAAGGATGAGAAAGAAAAGGAGGCATACCACAGAGAGAACAAGGGAGAAGATGAAGTCTCCTGGGCTCACAGGGTGGGGTGTGTGTGTGTGTGTGTGTGTGTGTGTGTGTTCCCCCCAGTGCAGTGTTCTCCCCCTCGCTCTCGCCCTCTCTTTTTCTCTTTCTACCTCAGGGATTAATTAACCACAGAGCAAGGAAAGAAGGAAAGCAAAAAAAACGACAGAGAAAGAAAGAAAAAAAGAAAAACGGGCCGAGCAGCGATCCTTCTTTCTCTCGGTGTTAAAGAGTCGCTCTGGCCCTCGAGGGAAGAGGAACAGACAGACAGACTCAGGATCAGATCTCATTGCACAGATCCATTAGAGGAGGCTTGCTACTGTTCAGTCTTGACTCTGCTCACACACACACACACACACACACACATGTGACGACGCTTAACGAAGGCCGTTTTCAGAGCAACAGGAAGATCATAAACATTCCAGCTCTGTAGCAGACGGACGATGGGGGAAGTGTAGGAACATGCCTGAAGTGGAGCGAGCTGCCTCGGGTCACGTCACCGAGAAAAAACACTGCTGTTAGACGTGCAAGCACACACACACACACACACACACCTCACGCACGTATGTATGTACATATATAAAAGTTTTATACGTTTGCATCTTCCTTTTTGAACCCTTTGCCCTTGTGACTTCCTCCAAGCTCCCGTCTTTCTGATCAGATCATTATTTCCAGATCGAAAATTTAATTATAAACAAACTAACCAACAAATTCTTAAATATACAAATATCAGACGTTTAGCAGATTAGATATCAAGTCCACTCTAAAAGTCATTCATTGTAATCTTCTACAAATGGTTGGCGTAAGAGAATATAATTTTATTTATTTATTTATTTAATTAAAATCTTTATATGATATAAATGGATTGGATTCTATATGGATATGGATTCCATAAACATGATACATGATATTCTATAAATAGCGAAAATAATTTTTTTTTAACATAAAATTTTTTTTAAACATTTTTAATATTATTTTTTATTTATTTTAACCTGCACAAAATAAAGTAATAATTTTAATGAATAGAATCAATTTGTTTAAATAAAATAAAAAAAATATATTTTAAGAAAAAATATTGTAATATATTTACAAATATTAAAAAATATATATAGAATTATTAAAATGTATTACATATGAAAATTGTTAGAAAATTTAAAATGTACTTGAGGGGTATTAAAAGTGTCAATTATATATACAGTATATTTGTAAGTACATTCTATTACAATATTTTTTTATTAAAATATATTTTTTAATTTGGTTTAAACAAATTTAGTCTACTTTTTATTTCTGATAAAATATTTAGAAGGCTATTTTTTTTGGCCAATAATAATAATAATAATTATAATAATAATAATAATAATAAACCCTAAGTGACTCATTTAGTCTTAGGTCATTCTTTAAGCGTGTGGAGATAAAATTTTGGACGTCTTTTTTGTCTTTTGTGAACAAACTTGAGACTTTTTTTGATAACGATGAAGACTTGAACCAAACCAGCATTTGGAAAAACCAAAAAGTCCAAGCTTTAAGGTAAAACTGGACAGATCACTTCATAGCAGTTTAACAATGACTGTTCATGCAATCAGGTTTCTGAAAGGAGGAGAAAAAAACCCCTCTAAAGTCCAGTAAACAGTCATTAATGAAACAAAGTAAGTATCTGGTGTGACGGCGCTTTGAGGGACTGTTGCACCTGCTTCATTTTGGCATACAAAAGCTTCACCAGCAGCTTCCTTTTTTTTTTTTTTTTTTGGGCTAAAAAGTGGTCAGTTATATAATGTGCTGCTTTCTTTTCTGGAATTCTGGCACTTTTTTCCTGTGACTTTTAATTCTGTGGTGGAAATACTGACGTTTGAAATGTTTTTGTACTCACTAAATAAAAAAAACTTCATAAGTTTGTAAACAGGGTGTACAAACTTTTGCACAGTACTGTATGTTCCCACTCGTCCCCAGCCGCTACATATTTCCTGTAGCAAATATTAACATTATTTCATTTCATTTTATTTTACATTTGATGAAAAAAGCAACAATACACAACAACCTTCACTTTCAATCTTTATTTCTTACATTAACTAACATAAATAATTTTTTATGAACAAAAAGCACACAGTTCAAATATAAACAAGGAAAGCATACAGTATGTACAAGAAATTAATTAACTAAAACGGATGGCAGCGACATGGGAAGGGTGCGAGCCTTTAAAAACAAGAAGAAGAAAAAAAAAAAAGTCAATGCTTCGATGAAGGCGTCGAGTGCGAACCGAAAGTGGGACGTTGAGTCGTGAACGGACGCACGGCGCTGCAGAATGGAAGCCTGGAAAATCAGTTCCTCGAACATGCGCGCGCTGCCGACTGAACGGTTCGTACCGTCCGTGACTTCCGACAAAAAAAAACAACGAGATTAACGTCCTCCCGTGCACGTGGCGTCCGCTCAGATGGCGACGGTGTTCGCGACCTCCTCGTACTGGATGATAAAATACGGATAGCTCTGGTCGTCGTTGAAGATGACAAAGATCTGAGGGTCTACGCAGTTGTCCACGCACGAGTCGAAGAGGTCTCCGGCGGGCTGGCGGGGACAGAGCGGGGGCGGCCGCCGCATGCCCGGGTTGCCCACGGTAAACTTTCCCGTCAGCACTTTGGCTAGGAACATGTAGTGGATGCCTCGCGGCGAGCGTCGTGCAAAGCTGTGCGAATACGCCGCCCGGCGTGCGAAGTAGCTACCCTGGCCGAACATGGTGGCGTGCTTCCCGCACACGCGGGGGTCGAAGTTGTGCTTGCAGATGCCCTCGACGACGTCCTGCGAGGTGCCGTGGAACAGGTGGCGCTCGTTCAACAGGCGCTCCGTCTCCGACATACGCCGCGACATGTACTCCTTCTTCCTGTGAGAGAGAAAGGAAGAGAAAGAGAGAAGATGCTAGTTAGCCACGCGATGCTTCGCTCGCTACAACGTGACAGAATGCGGTATGCAAATAATCCGAGCCTGAAGTCGATATGCAAAGTAAAGGCCTGCGCTTCTAAAGCAGGGCTGATGTCAAGACCTGATTACGCTTTAGAGTTCCTCTGTAACGAGACAGAACACTTTTAAGGAAGAGAAGAAGAAGAGAGACGGGTGAGGGAACGCCTGTTTACATCTGATACAGCGTGAGGAAGTGAGAACCGCATGCTGGGATGTTCCACATCATTTAATTGTAACTAGAACAGTAACCTCAAATGAGAAGAACTTCAGAAAGAAAGAAAACAGCCAAATTTTAATTACAACAACAACAACAATAATACTAATACACTCCATTATAAATTCTAGAGCTGATAGTCGTGTCCTTGCTTCGCCGCGGCTCTCACGGCTCAGGTTCGTGCACTTCCAGATTCCAGGTTCATCTCGGTACGTCAGCTGAAAAAGCGAACGTAACCACTAACAGATGCAAACCTGCGTCTTTCAACATCGTTCTCAAGTGAGATTTTTTTCTCTCTGTCTCGTCGCTGCACGCCACAGAAGTAAATTTCATTCGGCTTCATCCGAGAACAGGGTGGAGAATTCTCTAACACACCACGAGGATCGGATCAGAGACGACTCGACGTATCGCTAAAAATACACAGCGCTCACGACAGCATCAGCATCCGAGCGAAACCCACCAACGGCAGCAGCTTATTATGCCTGTATGAGGCTCTATTGTTGCTTATAGTGTTATGTGAGTGTGTGGGTTGGGTGGGTGTATGTGTGGGTGGGTGTGTAAGAGAGTGTGCGGTTACGCCAGGCACGCCGTCATGACGCTGCCTGACCTCTTGTGACCCCACAGCTACACATCAGCCCCGGTTAGTCACAGCACGGCACACAGCAGTCTTTCACACAGACGCACACACACACACACACACACACACATAGAACATATTACATCTCTGTCTCTCTCTCTATTTTTGTCCCCTTCAACTCTCTTCATTAGTGAAGTCAGAGATGGATATGAGAAAAGAGAAGAAGGAGAAAAAAGAGAGAAAGAAACTCGTTCCTCGGCGACAGTCGCCCTCGCTGTACTGACAGTACAAAGAAACTTAAAAAGGAGAAAAAAAGAGACAAAAGACAAATAGAGAAAAAAAGAGAGGTACCCAGAAAAGAAAAAGAAACTTGATTTTTTTGGAATAAAAAGAAAGTAATAATAAAAAAAAAGAATAAAGAAAAAATGTATATACGGTGAGGCTTTTAAGGGTGAAAGAAATGAATAAAAAGGGAGGATTCTTTAATGGTGAAAAAATGTGAATAAAAATTTTAAAAAACCTATGAAAAAAGAGAATAAACTTGAGAAAAGCAAGAGAAAACAAAAAAAGATAATATATTCCATAAATTTAGAAATAAATGAAAAGGAAAGAATAAAGAAAATTAAATAGATACAAGAAGAAAGAGAAAAGAAAGAGAAACCAAGTCGACAAGAAAGCATGTAAAAGTTAGAAAAGGTGTGAAAAACAAAGTAGTGATGAAGAGAGAGACAGAGAGAGAGAGAGAGAGAGAGAGAGAGAGAGAGGAAACAAACATGATATAGAGATGATTTTAGTACAAAAATCTCCATCAAGTTGAAAAAGTACCAACTTTTTTTGCAGAAACTTTTTAAAAGGTTCCTGGAACTATAATTAACCCTATAATCTTTGGTGGAAAGTTCCTGTGATCCTGTGGTGGAAAAGTACCTATAGATTTAGAGTCTTGTTGTCTAAACATACACACACACGCGCACACACACGCGCGCACACACACACACACGCACGCACACATACAGGTGGAGCTTGATTTCGCTGATGATGATAATTTATACCATCAAACCCACAAGGACTCCAAACATGCACACACAACCTCAGGAGACGGCACGCATCTGAACCTGCAGCACGATCTTGCTCATGCACACATACACGCACGCACGCACACACGCACAAACACACACACGCACAAACACACACACGCGATCTAGCACCAACCCACCTCTCAGGCACCTTTCCCCCTAGACCTGAAGCACAAAAACAGCTTGGAACCTGGGACCCCGACACCATGCTCCTCCCACACACACACACACACACACACACACATACACACACACCAGTACAACTCCTAGCACCTCGCCCTCCCCCTCAAACTTCCTCTGAGTGTGTTCCACATTTCACATGCGCTTCTGAACTTCATTTCACACGCACACACACACACACACACACACACACACATCTGTTTCCGTCCTACAAATACAAGGCGAGGGCCGTTACCGTGGTTTATACCAGAATACAAAACCAACATCAGAGTCATCTCAGAACAGCAGAGATGACTGCACAGGAAACAGCGGAGATTAAAGTGGAAGCGCTAGTGCTGTGAGCTGCACGCCAATGCTAATCCTAATGCTAACGCTTGCCGTGTTAGCCGTTCTGTTTTCATTTTCAGTGTTGGGAGTTTTATCTAAGAAATCTTAAAAGTGAAAGTTTTACCTCAGGACAGTGAAAGCGAACGCTGCAGATTAGCATAAAGACTACCTACAGCGATACATATTAGCATTCTTATTATTAGCAACCTCTTACCGCTTGTATTTCTCCCAGAGGAACGGATTCTGGACACGGAGGATCTTCAGGATGCGGAACTTGGTCTCCGATACCGTTTTGTGGAAGAGGTTGTAGACGGTGCGGTAGCTGCGGTCCTCGCGCAACACCGGCACCTGGACAAAGTCCTGTTCGGCGTTCATAGGAACCCACGTCTCGGGGAAAACCCGCGGTCCTGAGGAGGGCGTGGGTGAAAGGGGCTGCGACACGACGACTTCCAGACCGCTGAGACCTCCAAGGGTCCTGAAGGAATAATCATAATAAAAAAAAATGCATGTTACCAACCGTGCTGTTTAGCTCACAGCACCGTTTAAGCTAATAATCAACTCTTCAGCTTTACTTCGCTATACTTTTAACATTCACGCTAAGTTTATGGCGTTACTACCAAATGTGTCAGTAACCATCTGTGTAAGACAATAAAGTTGTTTTATGTTCTGCTATTGTTCTATTATCTCAAAAACAAGCTGGCTAGCTAAATGCTAGCACGCTACCACACATTTCTCACACATACATCACGGTTATTTCAATATTAGCAATAAATGTTAAAAGAAATTGCGATTTATGTACCAGAGCAGCCAATATGTAGTTTGTGTTCATCCCCAACATTAGCGTAGTGAACTAGTCGGCTTGTTTTGTGCTTCTGAACTAGCTAGCAAACCTTTGTCGTGGATGCACGAGTGAGATTTCATTATCTCGCTCAGATTCTGTGTGATTTATTTAAAATCATGATGTCAAAATCTTATGCTAACTAAAACACCCAGGATTTTATTAATTTATTATAGTTACAAGCCATGTTAGCTAATCTGCTAGCTAACATCTAGTCAACAGAAAGTTGTTTATTTAGCATCTACCAAACGTGTTTTTAATCCATTTTCCTTGTTGTGTTATAGAAAGGAAAACAAAAACTAGAAAAACCATAATTTAATCTTTATCATTAACATGTTAGTTAGTTTGCTAGTTAAGTACTAGAAAAAGAAAAAAAAAATAGCTGTTAATGTTTCTCACAGATTACATTATTTATAAAAAAAAAAATCTATTTACATCTGAATGACTAATGATTAAACAGCAAATCAAATGCATAGAAACCATATTTTTTAAATCACTAACATTAGTCATGTTAGCTAGGAGACAAAATAGCAAATAGTTACTTGACGTTAGATAATTAGCTAGCTACCTGCTAGCTTAAATTTGTCACAGATAACCATGAGTAGTATATCAGGGGAGCTGTTTATTTAACAGCAGCCAAACATGTCAAAGTATAATGTTTTAATCACTGACATTTTCCATATTAGCTAGCTGGCTAGTTATCTACCAGAAAATAAAATAAAATAACTTGCTAATGTTTCTCACAGATATCATTATTAGCAAATCAAACTATAAATATATATTTATAAATGTATAAATATATAGCATTTTATTGGACATTTTACAGTGGATTTCTCATCTTATTGACTAAAAATCAATAAGCAAAAAGTTACATCAGAAACCATAACTTTGTCTTAACCATTAGCTGGCTAGGTATCTGCTAGCATGTAAAGATTTCTATTTCTCAAAAACTGACATGGGTATGAATTCATTATTTACAAATAATACTCAATAATTACAACTATGTATTTACCAGGTGGGGAAAAAAAACAGCTAAAATCTGATGCTAGCATAACAACCATGATTTTATAACTTTTATAGCCTTGTTAGCTAGTTGGCCAACACACTGCTAGACTACAACCGGCTAATTTACCGTATATGACTTCGCTAACTAGCTAAATAACTACCAGATACAAAAACGAATGATTTTGAACTTTTGTCAAGTTAGCTAGCGCTCTTAGCGTCATCTTATTATTACATCGCAAGACTCTTAAACATATGCTTTTTTTTTCTTTTCATTTTTATACTTTTACAGAGAAACAAAGAGGTAAAGTTTTAATTTTACTTAAATAAGCAAAGCTAAGCGGTGGTGTTAGCAGGATTCGGCAGACTGGGTATGATTAGAAGGAGTTTGAACAGAATTTCGGCGCCATGTTTTTCGCTTCGCTTTAAAATGAGAGCGTGTTTGACGGAGAGGAGATGTGCGACCTGCAAGTTTGAACAACTTCCGTATTGAACCGTGTGCCTGTCCATACAGGCACGGCGAGGCACGGCGAGGCACGGCGACGGGGCAGGCCTGACATTTTACAGAAAGGGTGTGTTTCGGTTTTTCTGTTGGTTTCCGCTCACGTGTAGACGAGAACACACTGCGCTAATCTGTGTGACAAAAAAAAAGTCTGAATTTCTGCCTGGGGAAAAGCAGCTGAAATGGTGTCTGTCAGCTCAGGTGTTTGTAGTTCTGGGGTCATGATTGTTCGTGCTCTCTGTCTCTCTCTTTCTGTCTCTCTGACGTGTGAGTGTGTGTGTGTGTGTGTGTATACATTCCAGCCAGGTAGACTTGACTGCTTCAGTCGGCATGACTGCCTACTGAGTCATCCTCAACCTTTGTTGTACGGAGTCCTGCCCCATTCTGTGAGTGTGTGAGTGTGTGTGTGTCGTGCTGTGTTCACAGCCACTCCTAAAATCACTGAGGCCCTTTTTCCCCACATGTTCCTGAGAAGAATGAGGAAATGAAGTTTTACATACACATACATTAAGAAAAGGCAGGATGTACTTTAGCAAACTGTGTATGTGCTGTATGTGTGTGATGTATAAACAGTGTTCCTGCGTGTGAGATTATATTTATGTTTGTATACTGTATATGTGTGTGTGTGTGATGTGAGGCGAGGCGAGGCTGATGGCTCTTGCAGAACAATAACACGCAGTCAAGCTGCCACTCAGGGTAAAGGTTTCCACCCCAGGCTCTCGGCACACCGTGTTCCAGCCAGGCCGTACTCTTCCTGCCACGGAACCGGTCACACACCGTGCCGTTCTGACCACCGGAGCCTTGAGGTTCTGGAACGCACTCGCAGTGTCGTGTAAGCAAAATAAAAACGCTGATGTATTCAAATGGAGAGCGGCGGTTTGATTCCGTAAGCTGATGTACTTCCTTCTCAAACAGGAAGTCAGACGGTGTGGACGACGCTCCTTTAACGAGGACGGTATCGTAGATGACGAGTTTTCAGAGAGCCGCCAGTAACGTCGAAGAAAGATGTCTTAATTGTGTCAGAGTGGAAGATAAAACGATATTAATAACTGTTACTGACAGAGGCAGTATAAAGGAAGTGGCATTCCAGGAATAAAATTTCCCCTAACCGCCAACTCGCGCAAACTCCGCCTTCTTTCAAGTAAATGAAACGTCTTTTTTGTTTTTTTTTCTTTATCGAGCGATGGCTGGAAAAGCAAATAGAGTGAAGCAAGCAGCAGGGAAATATGCAAATGTGCCTCGACAACAATGCTTCATGCTTCTGTGGAGCAAGACACGCCCCTGAAACATGGTGGGCGGGGCTTATCTATTCATTCTACAGAGAATTTAATTGGATGAACGCAAGACTAGAGCAGGATCAAGAAACGGATTCTTTTTTTCCTAGAAGTGACAAAAAACAAAACAAAAAAAAAAACCTATTTTGAGTCTGCACCTATACAGCCGTAAAGCCGATCTTCTTCTTCTTTTAGAAAGGACAAATAAAGTTAATCTGAATTGAACTCACAGTCAAGTAGAGACAGCAGTTCAAGGAAAGAAAGAAAAAAAAAAGTGTCTGGCAAAAAGAAGAAAAAAACACCCAGGTCACGTTCCTCTCTCATTCACTCGGCTCCAATTGTCTGGAACCAATTTACGCTTTTCTCCTCTCTCTCTCTCTCTCTCTCTCTCTTTCTCCTTTTCACATCTGCTGCTTTCCATCTGTTCCTCTGGAGTGCATCTCTGACCGAGCGGCCCAGACAGGCCGTTAACGCAGGTACACCGTTTAAGCTGCCGCGAAGCGTCGACGGTCAGAATGTTCTGGAAGCACAGAGCGTAACCGGGTGGAGTCGGCAATCAGACAGGACGCAGAGGGCGAAAGCTGAGGCGTCTGGCAAGCAGGAGATATCTCGCTTTATCGGAGGGGAAACGGCGTGAACGCAGCTGCTTGAACGTGCGTTCACCCCCGAGCCGCCTTGGCTTTCAAAGTGAAAATCAGGAGTTTGTTTATAATCGAGCATCCGACGAAGGGATGTTGCAGCGGCTGAATCAGAACAAAGGGTTCCATGCATTCTCTCAGAAATGCCGTTTATTTCTCTAAAGTTTGCCTTCCTGTACAAGCTCTCAGAGCCAAGGAATGCCAAAAGCCTTTTAGGGAAACGTCACCGATCAATCACGAGCAGATTTCAGCTCATTTCTGTGCACCAGCTAATCTTTTACACACCCAATGTGCAGCGCTCGCACAACTCTGGATCTGAACGTACAGTATTCTCTCATACACAAGACTAAAAGTCTACATGTGACTCGGTATTGTCCTTCTTTACGAGATCTCTCATCTTCAATCTGCCCCGTCATCATTTCTCCACAACCAACACGGAATTTCATCTCGCGGTATTGAAGTGTTCGATCTTTGCCTGGTGTAGACAGACAGGACGTGTTGCCTGATACACATAATCAGAACTAGAGACAATTCCTGGAGGAACTGTGAAGTCGCTTCTTCCTAGCTCATCTGGTTCCTGAGATATGAGCATCCACTTCGTTAGAGCGCGAGTGTGTTTAAGAGAAACGATCCAATAAAAAAGAAAATCAGGATAAATGAAGGATCGTTACAAACAGCTTTTAAGGTCCGGTAGGAAATTCAATCACCGATTTCAGCTGCTTTCAATCAGCCTTTGTAATTACAATCGCTTCATTTATGATGTCATAAAAACAACCTGGATACACACGCTAAGAATACACCTTTGAAGTTTAATGAGAGGAATATAGTAGAGACGATAAAGAAAAGAAAAGAAATAATAATAGTAATACTAAACCGGATAGTAAAATAAAAGCCACATTAAAATTTTTTACTCTTTGCTAAAAATTCAGGATCAGATTGTCATGATTTATGATTAAACTGATTCAAATGTTGCATTGAAAGATTCTATCCATCCATCCATCTCACCGCCTGCCACTGATGTTTGTGTGTGTGTGTGTGTGTGTGTGTGTGTGTGTGTGTGTGTGAGTGTGTGAGTGTGTAACAGGTGTGTCACAGGCGTTCCTCACACAAATTTAACAGTATCTAGTAACGATTATGTAGTAACGATATCTCATAAAACCCTATTAAAAAAAATGTATTACAATATAAATATTATACGACGGTATGGCCCAGCTCTGGACCGGACTACCCACCCCGCGAGCTCTAACTCCTACGGCGTGGATGCAGCCGATTGGCCCTGTTTGATGAGACAGGCGGTGAGAGAGTGAGTGTGTGTGTCTGTGTGTGTTATGAGGACATGACGATGATGAGGACACTCACTGCAGGTAGGGCGAGAGTCTAACAGAGGACATGAAGTGTGGTCGTTTTTTGATCTGGCGGCGGAAACCGAAGACGGCGTTCTGCTGGAAGCCCTCGCGGATGTTCAGGATGTACTGGTTCTGAAGCGTGATGAAGCGCACCTCCTTCATCCCTCGCTCGGTGGCTTCCTCTATCAAACGTACTACAGGCTGCGGGAACAAACAGGGACAAACACATGCGTAAGAGAGAGGGAGAGAGATTAAGACACACGCACACACTACACTGTGGGGGAGAAAGACGAGTTTAAGCCTGGACGAATATGACAAACGAAATGAAGAGAAACAGCTCTAAAGGAAGCGAGAGAGAGAGAGAGAGAGAGAGAGAGAGAGAGAGAGAGAGAACCTGGACACATCCGTCCGGTTCTCACGATCCCTCCGGCTTCATCTGGAGTGCGACTCAGACGGGATCCGTGAGCCCAGACTTTGTGAAAGGAAATAAATAGCTTTACTTCGAGAGAGGAAAAAAAAGGAAAAGGAAAAAATTATGCAATGGATTGATTTCAGACGTCTGTGTGTAGGCAGAACGCAATGTTTCCTCGCCATATCTGTGAGATCCAGGACACACACACACACACACACACACGCGCACGTGCACGTACACACACTAAACAGATTCACAGATAATGAAATTACACAAGCTGTCAAATAAATAAGGGTTGATTCAGTATTTTGCATCGCCGTCCTGTTCAGCATGTGTTTCGGAAAAAAATGTAAAAAAAACTATGTTACATTAGATTCAATCATAAAATTACCGCAGATCAATTAAACAATTAGCCGGTACGGTGGAATCCAGGAAGCTGTTCAGCACGGGTTAATGTTAACTTATACATTCGTATAATGCTGGCGTAAGACAGATAGAAACTGCTCTGATGTCTTGCGCTCTGACGTTGATTATTTTCCTTTAAACTTTAAAGGTTTCATTTCAATCAGCTTCCATCACAACCTTCAGCCGGTGTGTGTGTGTTTGACGTGCTCACCTCCGAGTACTCCCTCCAGCCGAAGTTATCTCGGCAGTAATATTTCCACACTGTGAGATAGTTGGGGGCGGGGTTTGTGCTGGAGGCGGGGTTTGTCGTACTGGGCGGCTCGGCTAAGAAGCTGGAGGGCGTGGACAACCGTCTGACGAGGTCGAACTCCAGATCGCACACCCTCATGGCGCTGAAGTCCAGCATGAACACTCGACCCCTGTGTGTAAGAGCGGGAAACATCAGCGTTAGATACACACACACACACACACACGGCGACGTCAATACAACTGATATATTAGTCTATTAATTCCTGATGCTCTGTAACACAAAATACAATTACTGCTCTTACTCCTAATACAGGACATTCATAATTTATACAATAAATATTAATACATATTGATGAATGCATTATGGAACGAATTGGTGCTCCGCTTTGTTTTATTATTATTTTTTAATTCAGTGTGTGTGTGTGTGTGTGTGTGTGCGAGGAGCTATAGCTCTGCCCTTTTGTTCAGTTTAGCAGGTCACATGTACATTAATTCATCTCCTTTACCGCTTATCCTACACACAGGGTTGCAGGAAGTCTGGAGTCTAGACCAATAAACGTCAGGCAGGAGGCGGGGGACACCTGGACAAAGTGATGGATGGACTGTCCATGGTGTTCCCCGCCTCGTGCCCAAAGTTTCACACACTACTGGGAATGCCAGTTAGCCTAATCTGCATGTCTTTGGACTGTCGGAGGAAACCCGAGTACCCGGAGGAAACCCACCAAGCACGGGGAGAACATGCAAACTCCATGTACAAAACAAAAAAAACACAAACAAACAAACTGACCAATGTAACTGATTCATTTCCAGGAGTCGATTCAAAGTCGATTCACTTTCTCACTGCAGCTGACCTGCAGATTAAACACTGCATGCATGGGAAAGCTTCCAGAGAAACAGTGTGCGTGTGTGTGTGTGTGAGAGCGTGTGTCGCTTGGCGCGATGAGTTTGAGCTTTTTAGGTCAGTTTCTGGGCCGAACTGTTCATTCTGTTCCCCTGACAGCCTCGTCGATCACGCTCTCTACCAAACAAACGACTCTAAGAGGATTACAGGGCGAGGCGGGGGAAACTCGGACCAGACTCAAAGCACGAGCCAATCAACAGGCAGGAACGTGTTCTCTCTCTCTCATATACTCACACACACAATTAAACCCTGGTCTGTTCTTCATTCATGTCCGAGTTCCTCCGTGACTCAAAGTTTGTCCAGAACTCAAACAACGAGAAGAAAAAGAAAACGAGTCAAAAAAGAAGAAGAAAAGAAAAACCCAAACAAGCTGCATATTAGCATCCATTAACCCAAATTCCAGTTTCCTTCAATAGTTTAACATTTTATTTACCACACCCACACACACACTAATCTGGATTGAATAGCAAACAAGTCGATGAAGCAACACTCTGAGGCTATTGCTCAGCTAGCTAGCGTCGCGACAAGAAGCTGTCGTAGCCAGACAATTGAAAAGCGAAATACCGGGCTAGCTTCGAATTAGCTGTTAAAATTAAGTGAGGAATGAAACTAGGCACAAAATATGCCAGTGTTACTTAAAAAAGCAAAACGCATTCGCACATTAGAAACTAGGTTATTACAGTTTAGCGCTGTTAGTTTGAGCGAGTTCCCACGGGTAATTTTATGCGTGTGGCGTGATGCCAGGGTGGGCGCCTCGCTCACCACACCGGGTCACCCGTGACTCAAAAGACTCCTCGCTCACGCGGTCCTGTCAGAGCAAAACTGACTGGTTTGACTCTCATAATTACAGTGTGAGGCAGAGAGACAGGACCCACAGCTCAGTAACCATGTCAAACCAGGACAGAGATAGAGAGAGACAGACAGAGAGAGACAGAGAGAGAGAGAGACAGAGATAGAGAGAGAGAGTGAAACATGGCCGGCGCTGTCATGAAGGGCAGACTGTAATGTTTAGACCCTCACACAGACCACAGCACGAGTCAGACTAAATATTTTCGACAATCTTAACAACCAAACAAATAGAACGGTGTAGACGAGATTATTCAGAGCATGGACCCGACCTCCCCAGACCTCCGACTAGCCGGCTAGACCTTCCTCCACACAGCTCGCTCACCTGCCCGAGTCCCAAATAGAGACGAATAGAGAATAGAGTTATAATAGAGATCTATTAGCTATCTACCTGTCTTTTCTTCTGTCTATCTGTCCGTCTCTTCTGTTTGTGTCAATCAATCTAACTGTCTACCTATGTATCTGTCTGTCTATCTTTCTATATATCTATCTCTATCTATCAGTTTTTCTGTCTACCAGTATTCTGTCTGTCTGTCTATCTATTGATCTCTTTCTTTCTTCTGCCCGTCTAACAGTCTTCTTTCTATCTGTCTGTCATGACTGTCTGCCTGTCTGTTTGTCAGCCTGTCTGTTTATTCATCTGTCTGGCTTTCTAAATGACTAACTTTATTGCAATCTCTCTATCTATTGTTCTATCTTTTTATCTATCTACTCATCTATCCATGTATTTGCAAAAACCTTAAAAAAAAAAAAAAACTCAGAATTTTTTAATGAATTTTCACAATACTCATCCACCTGATCATCTCTCACCCCAGGGGTAGTTTAATGTACTGTACAGTGTACAATCTGCCCCAGGTGAGGATTCTGAGCAGCAGAAACCTGGAGAACCCGTGTGAAACCAAGAACCCGAGGGAGAACCCAGAAACTCCACACACACACTAACCTGATGGGAAACAGTGCATGGGTGGCCATTTATTACCCCAACGTAACGTATGCATTACAGTGTACGCAATGTTTAAGGAGACTCAGACGAGACGCTGCGGCGCGATCGCCGTGTCAGCGGCTCGTCTACTGGGTTCGAAAGTCCACGAAGAGTCAAAAAGATGGAATTATAACGAGATGAAAATGCAACACAGAAGAGGAAGTGAGACTGCATGTTTATACGAGAGTAAAAAGATGAGCGCTCGATTTTTTGTGTCATGCTCTCGCTCTGTCTAAATTTGGCACGACGCCACGAGAGCAGCAGAAACTGATCTAGAAAAAGAGTGCAAGCTGAAGAAAGAACAATCCGGTAAAAAATGTAAACATAATGAGAGAGAGAGAGAGAAAGAAAATGGGGAACTAAGAGAGATAGAGAGAGACACAAATAGACAGGCAGCAAGCGAGAGTCACAGATAGGCTGTGGGACACAACCAGGGACAAAGAGACAAAAAGTGGGAGAGAGACACATGGTAACTGAGAGATACAAACAAAGAGAGAATGAGAGACAGAATCAAAGAAACAGACAGCAAGAAAGAGAAAAAGAAAGAGTAACAGAATTAGAGACAGAATATGAGTGATATACAGCAAGAGACAGACACAGAGACAGAGAGAGGGGGGGGGGGATAGGCAGGTCGAGAGACAGGATCCGACAGATATCTGGCGAGACAGAAAGAAACAGAGACACAAAGACAGATAGAGAGAGACATGGACAGACAAAGAAAAAGGGCAAGTAAGAAACTAAAAAGGAGACCGACAGAGACACAGAGACAGGCAGCAAGAGAGAGACTGAGACACCTTACAGAGACGTCATCAGAAACCGAAAAAGAACGAGAGAGAGAGAGAGAGAGAGAGAGACCTACTAAATAGAGCCAAAAACAAATGTGTACACAGCCTTTCTTTCACACACACACACACACACACACACACACACAGAGCGAAAGAGACAAAAACAGAGACAGAGACAGAGAGAGATTATTCCCTTGCCAAACTAGACATGACTTTTGGGAAACACACACATATACACACAGACACAATTACCACGGATCAAAACACAAAGAGACGTAGAACATCCTGTGTCTTACAGCAGTACTCTCTCACACACACACACACACACACACACACACACACACCACCTGTCAGTGAGGCACAGAAAATAAAGCAGTGAACACAGGAGCGAGTCCTGATCAGGAACTGGAACATCTCACTGAACCACAAACACACTGTGACAGCGATGATATTAAAGCAAGATGTAGCACACGGAACCCTTACACACTCATACACTCGGTACCTGTGGTTAATACACACACACACACACACACACACACACACATACCTTGTCATTATCACTGAAACCAGAATTAGGCCAAACAAAAATAATAATAATAACAAAAATTCCAAATAACAAGTTAACATTTAAGCATGACTCAACAAATATGAAAAACAACTAGCGACATGGTTCTGTGGTACAAAAGTTAAACAGTTATTCAAATATACATAACCAAGTTAAAAGCAAATATAGAAATGTTGTTAGCTTACTAACAAACTAGTCAAACATTTAAGTTAAATTGAGGTACAAGTGTTTTCTCTCAGCTGGATAACTCTGCTAGCTAGCAAACAGTATAACAACACTTTTCTTGCTAGCGTTACACAGGAATAGTGTACACAGGAAAATATCAGACAGTAAACATGTTTTTAAAAAGCATAAAAATTAACTAAATATGCTGTCATGTGTACTATCTTTGAACAGTAAAGTGTTTTTTTTTTTTTTTTTAGCTGGCTCATAATATTTATGGTCTCTGCTAATGCTATGTTGCTAATAGTAAGAGGAAAACATTCTCATGGGCATTCCAGTGTATTTACACTACACTACACACATACACACACATACACTCAGACATGTGACCTAGTCATTAGTACTGTGGAAAGGCCAATGTGACCGATAGAAAATCAAGAGTCCAGAGAACAAGCTAGCGTTTTAGCATAATTAGCTGAACAATAGCTAGCTTAAAAAGTCTGTCGTGCAAAGCTAAATAAAAATGAAAAAACATATATTTACGTTGTTTAAAAAAATTTGAGATGAAATACATACATAAATATTGTTAGCTTGCTAGCCAGCGTTTAAGTTACCTGCTGTGTTTCAGCTAGCTATCTAGCTTGCACTGTAAAGGCTTCTAAACAGGAAAATATCACACATTTCTGCTAGTACAGGATGGGAAAGTGATAAATGTTGATTATTTATATTATTTATATATAAATATTTTATATTTGATTATATTAGAGTGTTTCTTTTTGCTAGCTTGTGTGATTATGCTATACAGTTAGTGGGAGGACGAAAATATTCTCATGGGCATTCCAGTTCATTTGCACTCCGAGCAAACACACACACACACACACACACACACACACACACAGAAGGGTTTGAAAGTCAACCCTGGGTCATGAGAGAAGTGAAACCCGAGAGCTGTGCGGCAGTTGGCTGTTTTGCCGCGGCAGCATGTCCAGTTCTCTGAAATCGCACCGTCACCCGTTTGACGGTGCACACGCAGCTGCTGACTCATGACGACTCGGGGAGGGTTCTGCGTTCCAGAAAGAAATGTCGCGCTCTCGCACGCTCCATTAACGCTAGCTGACGTCAACCGCGTCGACTGCACGCATCCCGCATGCACTGGTCACACGCGAACACACCTTCACTGCATTGCTGCAATACGATCTGGTCTAAAATCTTCAGTTTCTGTGAGTCAGGTTTTGAGATGTGTTTTAACGCTTGCTGTCAGATTCCTAAAGACAAATTCCTTTTGGGTTTCTACTTAAAAACAAACAAGCCCTCTTTTACCATTAAGCGACTTATCAGGAACCGCAAAGAACGAGACACTCTGTTAAACAACAACAACACCACGTTACTGGTTTGCCTGGTTAACCACCATGGTCATGCTAAACCATATTATCCTTGCTAATAATAATAATAACCTTGCTTCCAAAAATGTATGAGTGTGTACTATTAAACATGTCTGATCATTTTGGCTTATCGTATTTAATTAGCGCTCACTCGGGACCTTTGCTGTCTTGTTTTTTGCTGGATGAAAGCGCACATCGCTTGCATTATTTTTGTTCTCTGTACTCGGGTACACTTGCGTGTTTACACTTTGCAATACAGCGGGTGGTTACTTGGTTTGTGAGCCGGGTCTGGGGTCAGAGTTGAGGGTCAGCCAGGATACAGCGCCCCCCTGGAGCAGATAGGGTTAAGAGTCTCGGTCAAGGATTTAAGTGGCAACCTGGTGGTGCTGGGACTCTTAAGCATTTTGGAGGCACTGATGACGTCACGTCTAAACGGTGAATTACTTCACTTACTTTCGCTTCAACTGGCTTCCGTATCGGATTCGATCCATGCTCAAGTACGCCATACTGTGCCCGAGATCAATTCTTCGAGCGGACTCTGGTACAGTTTCCGGGTACAGAATGATTGTGATCTCATTCATCAGAATGAACCAGACCTTGGGGTCAATTGTTCTTGGAAATGATTCTGAGGCCCTAAGGTGAAAACGCCTGGAGGTGCTTAACAGTATAGTCTAATCCTGATTAGGCAATATTTATTCTGAGAACCTGACCAAAAACTTGTTTTTGCCACAAATCTAAGGTCAGATGTTACAGTGAAATTAACAACCGGCCCTAAAAACCTTGCATTATTATTATTTTTTCTTTAGAAGAGAGAAAAAAAATGTGTTGAAATGTGTTGAAGGAGGCTGTACTTTCAGCTGAGGTTGAGCCTGGGGTTAAGGTGAACGACACTGCATTATCCCTTTAATTCAGTCCCTCAGCTTTACGCCTGGAACAATTTCCTCTCAACTGGAAAACGAGTAAAATAAATACCATACAGGAATGCGAAATCAGGCAGGATAAAAGATAAAACAGAATGAAGAATGGCGTGAAAGACAATCAAGGTGAAACACACACACACAGTGAGAACATGTTGCTATGCTAGAGAAGCCCGTGTTCCTCTCACCCTGTCCCTCCGCTTGACTGCCTGAACGCTCTCTTCCTGTCACCGTTCACGACCAGCAGGAACACGATGCGAAGGATCCTGGGCCGAAGAGGATCACGGCGGCACCGTGCACTAATGCCCAAAGCACATTTCCACACAATCTAGGTCTAATGGGGTACTCAGAGTAACATAATCACAAAATACACACACACACACACACACACACACACACACACACAGTCACATGGACATGTAATTGTGTAATGTGTTTATGCTTCATCACTGGATGCTTGTGATTGTTGGGAACCAGGCAGAACCCAGAGAGAAACCGAACAGCTTCGGTTTCACAACATGGAGTAGCTCACACACACACACACACACACACACACACACACACACACACGCATGAGCATGCACGGTATCACACACACACACACGCACAGCAGCTTTCTTAAAAGCCTAGATTTCACAACACACTCTCTCTCAGGTTTCTCTTCTCTTTTGTAACAGAGGCTTTTCGAAAAATGCAACAGAGTGAAAAACATTTTCGGGTTGTTTTACATCGGTGTTGTGTTTGACATGGGACATGGGAAGCGCAACCACGCTAAGGATTATGGGTAATCTTTCAAGCTGAGCGGTGGAAAAGTGCTGTGACTGTGCTGTAGATGCACGTACATATTGCTAGATATGAACTATATTGGGGAGATTTCCTGCTGTACAGTGTTGATAAGGTTGTCATGGTGATTTGAGCGAGAGAGAGAGAGAGAGAGAGAGAGAGAGAGAGAGAGAGAGAGAGAGAACCTTGAAATTCTCAATTGTATCCCTTGGACTTTACAGGCATGCATGGTCTGACGCGGTGCCACAGTGACCGTGACCCGTACCTGGCTCGCTGGTCTATGCGTCGCCACTCTCCACACACACACACACACACACACACACACACACACACACACACATTCTCTGTATAGAGACTCTCATTCGCTGTAATAACCAATCAGATCAGTTTCAGTTTGGCTAATGCATCAGACTCGCATGGAGGACTCTGGGGGTGAGGGGGACAAGACGACAAAACGGGACGTCCTGGGAGAACAGGAAAGCAAACTGAGCAGGAAGAAGGAAAAGATAAACACAGACTATTACCAGGACACATTTAGCGTCACTTTTTGCCTTGCAGGTTGTTTTTGCGTATATAACCTTTATTTTTAAAATAAAAATATATATTATAAAAATCTTTTTTTTTTAAGGTTTAAAGTTATCATAGACAATCACAATAATCCAGATATCTCACTTCATACAAAAAACAAGAGGTTACGTCTCATAAATGTACGAATGTGGTTCATCTACAAAGGTTTTAATGTTTTTCCCTTAAACAAAAAAACAACAAAGTGCTGATTATCTCAAGATGTGAAAAAAACTACGAGAGAAAAAAATAGGCTGAAAATCGGTTTGATAATTAGCTCATGACTGCAGGCTCCCTGCCCACCTATAGTGCCTACACACACACACACACACACACACTGTTAACAACAAGTACCTTGGGGCCTGCTGTGGTTTGTGGTCTAAAGTTCAGCTCAGTGTGTTGGAGTGAGAGAGAGAGAGAAAAAGAGAGATTTTCATATGGTATTACCCACTTATCCTTTTTTGATCTGGTCTCTTTCTCTCTCTCTCTCTCTCTCTCTCTCTGTCGTTCACACAAACAGAACAACTTCCTGTAACCTTTCTCACGCTCGGATGGCACGGCCTCCCGCATGCCCAGATCACACAACGCCACACCTGGACAATTATACACACCCTGATGCGCAAACATGCGCATACATTCACACACACACACACACACACACACACACACACATGCACGCTACGGCAACAATTCCAAAGGAGAAATGCTTAGGGAAACACAGGGGAACAAACTATCGTTCCAGAAAGGGTTACCACCAGGTCACTTCATATAAAAACAGAACTCTGTCATTTTATATTAATTCACACGAGCGCTCCTCACTCACACCTCCTAAACAGTAATATAACTGTAATTAGACACATACATACTGTACATACTGTACGCAACAATACACTGCTGATTAGCCTACGCGTATGAGCAGTGGGATTAGACATGATGCTTTAATCACATTTCGGCAAAAATGTTTACTACGTTGAATCTAAAAAAGATCCAGATTAAAATAAGATTCAAATTTCCATAAAGGTCGAATCCTGTTTTACCTTGTTTGTCTTGTCATTCCTTTAAACCAACCAGTTATTAGCACTGAAAATAGGGCGTTTTTTTTTTTTTTAAATAAGACTTTAATTATTGTTATATTTCATTATAATCACTTAAGTCAGTTTGAAAATTTTTTTTTAAAAACATTTAAAACTATTCCAATCCTGAGTTTTTTTAAAGTGCTAATAACAGCATAATTTATTTATGAAATAAAATCATGATATTCACTACATCGCACCGGCTATGCAAACCATTATTATTATTATTATTATTATTATTTCATTTAACTGTTTATTTTTAATGCAGCATTGTCACTTTAACATTTTTTTTTATAAATATAGGACTTCATTATAACATTGGTATTAATGTATACATTCATTTCATAATATACTGTAAAAGTGTTTTGTTTTTAATATACTGGTGATATTGCAATAATAAGAAATGGTAAAAAAAATATTGTAAATAGACAGGAAGCTGCTAACATTTTGTACTTAATCGTTAACTATACATATATACAAGCACACACACACACACACACACACACACACTCACGTAAAATGTTAAATATTATATTTACTGCTAAAAACAAAATGACGAGAACATTTAGTCCCGGTTTGACTTGAACACACCTTGAATGTATGTTGTATGTGTGGTTCATGTTTAAATACAGGTTGTCTATCACAGAAATGTCAATCTCTATGAATCATGATTATGATGTTTTGGTTGTATTGCCCCACCCCTAACTGCAACATGCTATTTTATTCATATCACACACACACACACACACACACACACAAAGCACACACAGAGTACTATAAATACGATTTAATTGTCCATAATTTAATTAACTGGGAACGAATGCACACAGGATCATATGATTCATTTTCAGCGAACCGTATGATGTAAGAACAACAACAAACTTTAAGCAGTCACATGCCGAGCGCAAACAACGCCAAAAAAAAGTGATGAAGGTGTGTTAATCATAAAAGTGTGTTAATGAGAGCAGCTTGGGAAGTGTTCAGGGCTTTCCTCTCTTCCTCCTGAGGAGATCTGAGGGAGTAACAGAGCCGCGGCCGACACGCTCGGAGTGCTCGGCTTCCCCTTTTTGTTTCCATTCTGGGCTGGAGAGTTCTCTCGCTTCCTCTGAGAGACACTCAGAAAGTCATCGAGGGTGGTTCTCGAATGATTTCGTGAAGTTCCTGAACTCTGGGACGGCGAGAACGCACTCTGCTCGTAACGACGCCGGTGGGAAGAGACGGTGCGTTTCATCTCCTGCACACGTCCGGCCACAAATGCGGTGTTCCCTTCGGTTTGTCAGTATCAGTGTCAGTGTCAGTGTGTGTGTGTGTGTGTGTACTTTTTGGGATTGCACAGTTGTGACACAAAGAAACAGCCTATGTTGTGTGTGTGTGTGTGTGTGTGTGTGTGTGTGTGTTTGAGAGAGGACACACTGTGTTTAATAAGAAGCCAGCGCGACCTCGCCTCGGTGAGCAATTCCACAGCTCGTCTCACATGCCTTCTCACTCTCTGACACACACATGCATACACACACGTAAACAGACGGGTGCTGGCAGAAACGTTATCACATGTAAACGCCTGGGTTTCAGGTCATTGTGCCCTTGATACTTGGCGGGAGTCACGCACAGAGAAAAAACATAGTCACTCTCAATGGCTACTGTTCTCACAGAAACCAATTCATGAGTCAAGGGTCAATGCCCTCATCATCACCATCACACACACGCACATACACACACACACACACACATGCACTCAGGTAACACAGAGGTTGTAAAGCGGTCAGCTGCTGGTTACACACTCAAAGCATGACTTCTGAGTCGTCTCTATTTCTTCTAATTTAAAGGAATCTGTCTTGCTAACCACTTAAAATACATAACTACGCCAAGGGCAAACTAAATACAAACCTTATTTGGGCAAATGTTTTTTCTGTGCCTACAAATTTAATTATTTACTCAACAAATTTCTGAATAAACATTACATATTTTGGTAGTTCTGTCCTGGAGGTTAAAACAGCTAACAGAAGAGCGGCTAATGAGTCAGCAAATTGGCTATGAAGCTAGCATCGATCTTACTCCATATCTTATTACGCTTAGTCCATCAAACAAACTTCCAGACATGATTTATGACACACTGCAAATAAAAATAAAATGTAATAAACAAAAAATAATAATATAGTAACAGTCATAAGGTCATTGTTGGCAGCAGCACCGGCGGCGGCGGCGGCCATCTTTTTGACTTTCAGGAGTTAGACCTGACTCGGATTACAGGTAAAATATCAACTAATGTGAGGTGAAATATCAACTGGTGTTTATGTACATTTATACACTGAAATAAAGATTATCTTTTGAGGCGATTATCTTTCCAGCGCTATCCTGCTAGCTATTAAACGCTGTTTTTCGCCTTGTAGCTAGCAGAGAAGCTAATTACAGAACTATAAGCCACCAAACACACATAGTCAAGCTGAATGAATTACTTTTTTGTGGTAAAAAAAAGTTTGTTGTTAATCTAATTATCGTTGTAAATTGACTAAATCCATGCTATGTTGCTATTAGCTAATCACAGCTGCTTGCTAATCGACTATGTTTTTGGTTAAAGGATCTTTATGTTTTTCCTTTAAGAAAATTCAGTACTAGGGGTATGAATATTTAACACATGATGCCTTCGCCTGCCCCCAACCCAATTCATTACACACACACACACACACACACACACACACACACACACAGAGAGAGAGAGAGAGAGAAAAAGATGGTAACAGACTGTAGCTCAAAGCCTTTCCTGGAATTAGCTACAATATTGACCAGGCACCGAGCAAACAGCTGGCAACTGCAAACACCCACAGACAATGCAGTGCTTATCTCCTGCTTATGCCCCTTAGGGGTCCAGAACACACACACACACACACACACACACACACACACACACAGAGTGAGCGAGAGAGGGAGGGAGAGAAAGAGAGAGTCACAGTAGGAGGGTTTGCTTGCTCTAAACACTTCACAGGTACTCCTGAGGTGTGAAAGAGGTATAGATAATTAACACAGCGTTTAACGGAGAATGGAATTCCACTGAAAGTCGAATGGCGGTCGCTATAGTAACGGTGGATTTCCATGACAAATCGTCCGGGCTATGAGGTGTGTGTCATTTTGCATTTAAAGACACTCAATCAGTAACAAACATTCTTGTTCCCATCCCACATGCATACACACACAGATACATATACACAAACATATACCTACACACACCCACGCACACATACATAGATGTGTGAATGTGTGTGTACACACTACACATATACATGTATCTTGATGTTGATTGGATGAAAAAAAAAATCCTATTAACAAAAAAATATGTGTGTGTGTGTGTGTATATGTATATATATATATATATATATATATATATAAAAGAGATTAAAACTTCAAGAGAGATTAAAAAAGAGGTGGCAGTGAGAGACAGACTGTTTATTACTGCTATAACTGAATGAGAACATATTTATTGCGAAAAGCTTCACAGTGCAATAGATACGCTGTATCACACATCCCTTACTCAATAAAGCATAAACACTGAGGCTCTATTGGTTAGGAAAAGTTTCCACAACGTGTGGTAAGTGACTTAATCCATAAGTGTGTGTGTGTGCGTGTAACAGACAGCGTGATTGAGAGAGGCATGTGTGCACCTTCCTACACTCCAGACAGAATTTGCATGAACTCATTGAATAGCTGAACATGTGTCTTTCTGTGTGTGTGTTAGTGTGTGTGAATATGTGAATGTGTGGGCGCATGTGCGTGTTGGAGTCTCATTTATCCGCATGCCACTGACCCTCACACACAAGACACACATGGGTGCAGTGTACAGCTGTGTCAATGACATACTGTCCATGTGAGGCTCCCTCTATGTGAGCTGTGGAGCTGTGTGTGTGTGTGTGCGTGTGATAGAGAGAAACAGGTCATTCAACTACTCCATTTCCCTTGTGTCGGGGCCTTCAGCAGGGCCGCAAGCAAGCAAGGCGGGAACAGATGACACACACCTCATATACAAACAAAATCTAGCCTAAATTTCCCATCACTCACACTCACACATTTTCCCCCTTTGAGTGGCAGCCACACGCCTCTGACACAGACACCCACACCCATACCCACTATAATGCTTTATAATCCGCCTCAGTGTTTATCATTTGGATACGTCACGTGGACGTTTTACGTGCTCATCTCTAAATCACTCAAAATCGTATCATGATATATAGGTTGTAGAAATTGCGTTCAAAATGCAGGCCCACGCCATATAAATTCAAACTCATTATAGGCTCATAAGAATTATATAATAATAATAATAATAATAATAATAATAATAATACCATAACTAATAAAGAAACTGAAACTAAAGGCTCAGAAACACATTTTTCTAAACTTCCATTCAGGTCCTTGATGCAGTACAGAGTAAAAACAGAGTGACAGCTGCTGTTAAAATACATCAATATATTGATATGGAAAATTTTTAAAAATATTTTTAGCTGAACGCTTCTGTAAGTAAGCAATGACTTTTTCCTACGGTTGCGCAAACTTTCTGAGTTTTGTGTAACTGACAGAAATGGATTTAAAAAACACTACATACATATTTTGTGGAGATGCTGGAAAACGTTTTGTATTATTTTTATAATAATAATAATAATAGTAATTTTACATTTTAATCCATATGTTTTCATTTGAGGTGGAAAAAGGTTGCTGTTTCTCTATAATCCTACAGGTGGTGCTCTAAACTATTCACGAAGCCCAGCATCCTGTGGACAAATGATTTGCTAAGTTTGTTTAGTATTAATATTTATAAAATCGTAATACTTACAAAATCGCAATATAAATCAAATCTGCGTCTAAGTATCGTGATAATATTGTATCGGGAGTTCCCTGTTGATTCCTTTCTCTAATACTTTGTATTGTGAAAATATTGTTTATTATACTAAGTATACTTTCTGCTAGTTTTAAGTGTGGATTATGATGTTAAATCATACATGTATACATTTGTAGTATTCCTGACTTAAAACTTCTGACTAAACTTTCAAAGACTTAATTATTAAAACACCATATTGGATGCTGCATTCGAAATAAAACCCAGTGTCAACAGCAGGTCATGAATGAGCGTCATGAATCACAGTTACTGTTAACACCTGTAGGTTGATTATTTTCCTACAACACCACACATGGCAAAGTTTGATTCCTCTTATGCTCCACCAGTCTGTAATGTAATGTTCTCGCCCATCTGCAAGGCAAGTTAGCACTTGCCTTATAGCAGCTACAAAAAAACGAGTGCACCTGTTGACCAATCAGAATCCAGGATGCAACAAGTTCAGGACAAGGTTACCTCTGTAGCTGCTATGTCTAGATTATTATAATTTATAGCCTATGTATGACAGTGAATGCAGTGTTCACACTGTATATAAATATAAAAAAATAAAAGATTCCTCAAGGCTCCAGGATTAACCCTTAAAACCCAACAGAGCATAGGACAATGATGATTAAAATATATATAATTACAGTATATGCAGTATATATATTCACACACACTCTTTAGAACACTACTGGTGCACACTATTCAGGTGTGTGTGTGTGTGTGTGTGTGTGAAAAGGAACTGGCACTTACAGGAACTTGAGCCGGACCTGTTCATTGTCCGGGTTACAGTAGAGTCTCTCCAGCTGCTCCTGCGCGTCCTCGGCGACACTCTGCCAGACGCGCGTGTCCGCGCGCCGGATCTGCCAGTGGTACGGCAGCGCGGTGTGGTGCCGCGCGCACTCGCTGCCGTACGGGCACGCGCCGCGCAAGAAATCCACGCAGACGTGCACGTCGTCGTCCTGGCGCGTGTGGTACTGCAGCTGCATGAGCAGCTCGAACACTAGATCCAGAGAGGCCTCGTCGGTCTTGTCGCGGAAAAGCTCGCCGTGACCCGCCGCCGCTTTGTCCTCCTCCGCCGCCGCCGCCGCCGCCACCGGTGCTGTCGGTGTCGTCGCCGCGTCCCGCGAGGTCGCCTCGCT